>CAAKHF010005319.1:6736-25788 GCA_901007745.1 Hippocampus kuda
GGGGGGGGGGGGTGCTGCTGTGCTACTTTTAACTTTCGTCCTGGAATCAGCAGAGGAGCTTCAGATTCATGGGTGACCCTTTTAGCTCGTGGTTAAGAAAAATAAAAATAATCACATTATGATGTTCCGGTTGAGGGATTTCGTCAGCAGGGTTACTGTTGAGGTCCATCATCGGCTTGAGTGTGAAGAATGAATCCACGCGCACACACACACACACACACACACACACACACACACACACACACACACATACACACAAGGATGTGACCACTGCTAATTAAAACATGTCAGTGCACACACCGCAGATAGTTCATGGCTACTTTGGATCTCTGGAGGACGTGACATTTACCTTTTTTCATGTTCAGCTTGAAATGTGATAATTGCACCGTACATACTGTATATGACACAACCGCGACTATGAACTTTTAAACAAATATAGCAAACGCCAGCCTATTCCTGGTTTATGATTCACAAATGTACCCACACGCCAAAGCACTGACAAAATCACGGAGTAGTATCCAGCGCATGCATTATTCTTTGTTTTGATCTTTTTTTTTTCCAAACTTGCATAGTTAACTCCTAATCTCGCCAAACACTGCACATCAATAATAATCCCAAAATATGTACATTCCAAAATGAATTTACAGCCATCCCTCTCTGTCGGCAGGAAAATCAGGATTGCTGGTCTCGCTCGTCTTTCAAATTCACCCAGCATAATGCAAGAGTGTTGACACCATCTAGCGGTTGACAGTGGAATTACATCTGAAACAAATGACAAGACGAACAAATTACAGTTTTGAAACTATACACTCCCAAAATAAATAAATAAATAAATAGTGAACTAGCAAGATTCCGAACCCGGAACATTTCTGGGGCGAGGCACCAATCCCTCACAATTATTCACAAACGCAGGCTAAAAACTTAAATATAGCCGGCATTTTAGATAAGGTTGGATATAAATCCCTTGCCGTTTGGTGGCGTGATCCGCGTTCGCTACAAATTAGCTTCCAGTCATGAGCTGCCTCATACCGAGCCCCCTCCTCCTATTTCTTGTCACCGTTCCGGAGAAGCCATTTCAACTGAATGTGCAGGTGACACCTCGTCAGCCACAGATGTTTGCTTTACTGCTGAAATGTTCCGGTGCGTGATATTGAGATGTTTTCCCTTATTTGCTGTACACATAAGTGAATGTTGGGCCTCTCTCTGCTGACATCTGTTGCCATGGTGATGAGAGGCAAGGAGACGATGGCCGTGTGGCTCATTAGAGCCCCTGTTAAGAATGGCAAAGTTAGCGAGGTGTGTACATTTTTTTTTTTTAAATGTTCACCCCCTCTAAGTATTCGTAACATGATACACTCACTGGCCACAACATTAGGTACGGTACACCTGCACAGCTAATGACGCATACACTGTACACTGTAGGGGGTCACAAATTGAGCTCACAGAGGAGAGAAATTTTCCCGTTTATGATCCTAAAATGAAGCGCGAACCCCTCAATGACCCTCAAAGGTACATTCCAAGATATAACTATCGTCATGTAATGCCCTTTTATTTTGGAATACGTCACCTTTGCCCTCTAAAAATATCTGCATAATCCTGCAACATTGTGCTTTTTTTTTTTCTTGAAAAAAAATTAATGCGAGAATGATTTACGTGATAGGTCATAATCCTGTGAGTGCTTTTAACTGGCCCAAAGCTACGGAGTGAAGTCGTAATTGCTTTGTATGTTTGTTTTCTTGGTCTCCATATGTAGATATGCACGTTTAATGATACAACATAACCATTTACTTATATATCACTGCTGCTTGCAGACCCTCGGGATCCCGGGGCCTGCGTTTCAGAACCACCGCTATAATGGTGCTCCTTCAAATCAATTACATTTTGTGGATTGGAACGCATTGGAGAAGCCAGATCTATACCTAGCGGTCATCTGCACTTCTACTGATATTTGCTGATTGTAGAATTTTTGTCCATATTGGATCTTGTGAAAATACCGTTGGGTAATGCATTTTTTTTTTCCACTAAGTCTTACATACAAACACACAACGGGCATTCCAACATCTCTCCGCATCGGAATCATCTCTTCCTGCATGCGATTTATTCATGAGGGAGTACAAAGTCATCACATGGGGAAATCTTCCAGGTCGTACAGTAGAGCAGAGTGTGTGTGTGTGTACGCTTGCGTTTGTTGAGTACATTAGTTGCCGAGTGCTTACAACTGCTTTGTTTCTCTTCTTTTCCCAGCCAGCTGATTACTCTTGGGCACCCGGGATCACTCTGGGTCAAGGATTCCTTCTCTGCTGTGCTGCGGGGTTTTTAACGCTACCGTAACGCATCTGATACTTCAATAACAACTCGCTGCACCGTGTTCATGATAAACAAGGCCACAGTGTCAAATAGGTAAATGTTAAACGCGCTGCCAGCGGTAAAAGCAGCAACGCTTTCCCGGAGCTGTCCCTGCTCGAGGCTGGCGACTATTTCATATTGCGGTTATAGTTTGAGTGGAGGGAACATTTACTGCATCCGCTCTGAAATCAGCTTCAGGGAAGGACTATCACTCTTGACACACCCCACTTCAAAGTGTTTTGGCATTTGCATACACACATACATACATACATACATGCATGGCATGATGCACGCACACACACAACTAAATACTACTACTACTACTACTACTACTACTACTACTACTACTAAAGTAGGGTGCAAATAGTTTGTCAAGCTTCTCAAATGTATAATTGTTAAACTGGTGAGATTTGTAAAAACATTATTTCGCCATCAAAAGCACATCTTGTCGTTGCTGTTGGTATTTCATAAAAGAAAAGGACTGTTTAGCTGTTTGGGTGTCAATAAAACAAAAGTAAATGGCATAAAAGTCACTGTTGTTCATAAAATACGGATCTTTTCACCCAATCCTTGTTTTCTGTTCCTGAATCCGTGATTTGGTTGAAACCAACTCATATTTTACTGCTGATCACACAAAGAAAAACAAATGGAATACGGTGGAAAGAAACTTTATTCTGATGAAATAAGTGAGATTAATGTTTAATTTGGTAGTTTCTGTGTTGACATCGTCGTAAAGCACAATATTTCGTTAGCCCGAAAAGATGAGTCAGAATGCTGTCACTTGGCCGGCACTCAATCTAGGCAAACCCGCTTCAGATGACCTGCGACCGGGCCACAGAGGAAGCTGCTATCACCTTATTTTTGGTCCGCGGGTGGTCTTGAACTGCCACCCTCTGCTCCTCCTTTTTTCCTTCCACAGTGACACACACAATGACATTAGTCTGAAGCTTGGCAGGATTCCTTCGTCTGATTCCCCCCACCTATATTGTTCCCCCATCCGGCAGGCCTCGCAGGGTGATGTAGGTGCCATACTTATTTCTGGGACAAATCTGAGAGCACCTGGCGCACTCTGCGAGACCGCTGTCGACACAGGTGGCGAAAGTACTCAGACTCCGTACTTGACCCAACTTATAAATTTTCTCGTTACAAGATTGCGATTGTTTGATTTGACGAACTTTTAAGTGGTACAAATGGGCAATTTCTAAGTAACTTGCAATTTCGCTAGTTAGCCACAACGGAACAAATGCGCTCAAGTAAATGTCGTAGTGCAGGAGGGGCGACTCATGCTGGACACCAAAGTGTGACACTGGGTGCTATTTTAGCCACACCCCCCCAAAACACCCCTCAGCGATCGCGGTTTAGTTTTTTGTCAATGCCAAAATGTGTGCGTAATTTGTTGTAATTGCTTGGCATTGTGCGCAACTGGATGCAACACAGTGTGTTGACATCCTTTGTTTTTGTTTGTATTGCCGTCCACACGCATGGAACGCACAAACGCCTTTGCCTCTCCCAGCTTGGTTTCAGCATAGTCACGCAGCTAAAAAGGGTTGTAATGTATCTTCCTATATTCATGTCGACAACCGAAATGGTGAAAACATTTCCCAAAAGAACAGTGTGCAGTTCTTATCAAACTTGTGGATGGTGTTGAGAAACAAATCTCTGAATTCACTTGACAGGCTTTTTCAGGTAAAGTAATGAAGTGCTTTGTATTTGTAGCAAACAAACAAAGCAGGGTGACAGATTGTGACTGGCACCTCCTCACATTTTCACTGCGCAGTCCCCACAGCGCGAGATGGCTTGTCAGAATGTGCCGTGCAGCCGTTCGCCGCACGCTCGTGCTGGTCAGACTTCCGCTTTGGCCACGGGGGTCCTCTGATAAAACCCGAGCTCCTAATTTATTGTGATTCCCGTAGTGAGTGTGTATGTGTGTTTTCTCTCTCCCGAGGGAATTCGCTTCACTTGCATGCGTGCTTCCAAAATAGTGTCACGTCAACGGCACTTTACCAACACCGGCAGTTTTTTGTTTGTTTGGTTTTCTTAACTCGAAGAAAAAGTACACGGTGGGTTCTTTGGGGAAATATATTTGCTGTCAGCGTCGTATCATACTTAAGTGTGTTTATTTAGCTCGACACCTGTTTGTGTGGCTTGTCTCTCTCGACAACAGCACCCCTTCATCCTCTGCCGACAAAAATCAATTGTGCGCCAGGAACAGCGGGTGTGATGGAAATAAGAAGCCATGTAAAATTATCTATTGATTTTTTTTCTTTCTCACTCTCTCTTTCTCTCACTCTGGTGGCGGAATTGTTGCATCGTCGTGTCTCGTGGTGAGTTTTAACTCGCTCAGGCGGAACGCTCGTGTGGGTCCAGTCGGCTTGCTGAACATCAGGGCCATGGGAATGAAAACAAACAAGCAGGCTCTGATTTCAAGCCCCCTCCAATGCCCCCCTCAGGGCCCACTCCCCTGCCTTTTTCTGTTACTGTGGCTCAGAGGTCAGACAACACACATGCCTTCATAGAATAGAAGCCTCTGATTTGGATCCGATTTGGGGGAGGGTGTTAAAAGTTGAGTCTTATTGGTCTTACATGCTTGCGAGATGGCCATCTGTCATGAAAAGTCCATTTCCTGCTCCTCTCACAGGAACATTTTGTCAGATCCTTAGGGATCATTTTTGGAAAATACAAACGTCATCCGGCTACTTTATAGGGGGAAAAAAGAAGTTCTTAACCCCAAGCAGATCTGCTGCTAAATTTATGTTGCTGTTGAGGGTTTACTGTAAGCCTGCCCCCACCCTCCTGCCCCCTCGGAATGATGGAATCATTCACTCTTTCCCAACTCCCGAATCGCTGTACAGTATCAAGCGTTTTATGTCGTATACCTTAGAGTTCACTAAAAGGTCAACTAAAAACTATGCTGTGGCATCTCAACTGAGAAGTTTGTTTTGTTTTTGCAAGCCAACTTCACAACAAGCAGCAGATCGCCAAACAGATTCTTCAAAAAGAGGCCCACTGCTATTTTAGCTCTTAAAGCCGCTCTCGGTTGAAGATTAAACCGAGAGAATTACACGTTGTGTATTTCACCAAACAACATTTAACAATTTAACAACTTAGGATTCTGAAAGTCTGCTAGCTTAATGCTAACACACAATGCAAAACATCAACATTGGGCTTTGACTTACTCCTTTGTGTTATAGTATACAGAGTATGCCATACTCACCTGTTGCCTACATTTTTGTACTTGGATGTATGTAGCTATATTTTGTGATATCAATGGTATTATCATAATCCTGAAATACTTAAATTGTGATTTAAAAAAAAAATCTGCAATAACGCCAAGCCCTACTTTCCAACTTCATAGTGTCATGCATTAACATTTAACAGTTGAACCGATATTATTTTTCATTTCAATTGATTTTGAACAAAATCCAAAACTCAGGGAATCTTATTTTGCACTTTGGTTAATTTATGACAAGTGAATCCCTAAATTCAGAGTAGGTTGTTTGTGTTTTGTTGTGGTCTTTGATTCCCTACTGCAAATTGACTGCCTTTTGTCAGAACTAAACTAAAGGTCTTTCTTCAACATGATCTGGCATTGATCTAATAGAAATGTTTTGTATCAAAAGTATTAGTGGTATCGGTTACTCGGTATCGGTGAGTGCTCGAGAATGGACTACTACTTGGACTACAGGTATTTGCCTGAAAATAAGGCGTATTGAATATCTCCAGTGTTGGGGTTCAAACTGTGTGTGAGGTTACAGCGGTTTAAAATGATACTTTCGGGAAATAATACCTTTTTTTTTTTTGAGGAACACTCAGACCTGCTATACTACTGTATTTTTGTGTTGTTTATAACGGTGGTACTTGGAGGGGGAAAAATATATATATATTTTAAACGTGGTCTTTGGTGTAAAAATGAACCACTGCGCTTGATAATTCCACCAACAGGTATCATGAAAGCGTCCTGTGCTGCTTTAACGACTCTCAATTCTCGACTGCCGTCATGTGCATGTGGAGTGTGAATGTGGTTTGACTTCCACCTAGTGGCAGCTGCATCACACTTTCCCAGGACCTAAAACCCGGTGTTTAGAGGTTCTCCTTTTATTTATCTATTCCTTTTTATTTTAGGACGGGAAGAAGAAATTTGATAAGGAGACGGAGAAATATTACTCCACGCTTGAAAGGCACCTCAACCTGTCGTCCAAAAAGAAAGAAGCTTATCTTCAAGAGGTAAAGCCCAAACAAACCTGTTTTTTTATTTTTTTAAATAGTTAATGCAGCTTTGTCAGTCATCTCAAGATGAATAAAGCTCGGGCTCACCTTTCTTTGACTGGACACTTTTGCTGGTTGGCAGGCCGACGCACAGATTGATAAGGAGAGGCAGCTCTTTTATGACGCATCCCTCGAGTACGTCTTCAAAATACAGGAAGTGCAAGAAAAGAAGAAGTTTGAGTTTGTGGAGCCGGTAAGTTGAACTTATTTCCAATACATTGTTTGTATGAGGCAAGGGAAGCTTATTTTCATAGTGTTAGGCAAACACGAGGCAAAATCCATTGTGCTTTTCAGTGGCAAAGACATAATGAATAAAAACTAAATTCAGTGAAAAGATGGAAAATCATTATTTGAAAAAATGAGGGTCGTTTTGAGTAGTTGAATGAATACAAAGTTTTGAAAGACTCAATATTTGTTTTTAATTAATCATAATAAAAATATCAATGGTTATTATTTTCTCCTTAAGTGCCCAAACTTTAGAAATGCTTAAAATAAACTTAAATATACTTAGAGATGAAACCTCAGCATTTTAATATTGGGCATGCAATGATTGTCAATCAAAATTGAGCATTATTATCTTTTGTAATGGAAGTTGGTTTCTTTTTTGATACGGCTCTTGCGTCGGCTCTCATTAGATGGTTTGAGCGTGCCTAATAATGTGTCCCGCTAGTTTACACCGCAGCCGCGCGTGCGTCATAAAACCAACCATCGCACTCCGTGCGGTTATTTCCAATGGCTCCATCGGCGACGGTGACAGGTAATATGAAGTTGTCACTGTACTGCATGTGTTGGAGACGTGAGATGAGAGTCAAGTATTTCTTTGAAAGAATCCCCCTCAACTCGCAGCATTCCTGGTTTCCATTTGTTTATGTCAACCCACCTTGCAAAGCAGGGCCCACCCCCACCCCACCAAACGAAATGTAAATCTATTGGCCCGTTGGGTCACCGTGACGGGATGAATCTCTCCAGAGATAAAGTGACTCATCCTTTTGAAGAGCGTTTGATACAGCCAAGCTCATACAGAATATCAAATCAGGGGTTGTGTCACCGGAATTTGACTGAGAGCCGCTCTCGTCAGGCACAACAGTTGGCAAGGATCAAATTCTTTTTTTTCTTTTGCGGAGATGTAATTGCTCAGTAATGACTTGATTTGAGGAGCAATGCTATGCAGGTTAATCCCGGGGACCTGAATCAAGCATTTTGGCAACCGATAAAAATACAACATTGTAATAGTGTTCTGTTTCTTAAATGAACATTGTGTTGAGCAACAAAACGGTGTTTTCAGTTGGTGTATTTCAAGCGCAGATATACATTTTTGATAAATATATAAATTATAATAAATTATATTTCGTATTTCAGAATGGGTTGTATGGTCAGTGAAAAGTGTACTCGATTACCCAAGCACTTAATTTCAGTCTGAAACAATTATGTGTGAGTTTTCGGTTAGCTTAGCGATTAAACATGCCTTTTCTGTTTTTCTGTTAGTTCCTTCGCGAGAAGGATTTTTGTCAGAAATGTGTCTTGTTCGCCGCCATGGAGGCGACGATTACTGACCAAATCCCAATTCCCAACGTGTTTGTCCGCACTAACTAGCCAGCCGAAGTTTACTGCGAGCTAGCTAGGGTGGCGCAAATAGCACCATGCTTGCTTCAACCTCCAACAACACACGTCTAGTTCGCTTATGCTCCTTTTGCCACGTTTTCTAGTAAAGCCCATCAAAGCTTTTGGGGAGTGTCTCCGCCATTCATTTATCGGCAAACCAAAACAAATAATCGGTGATTCTCAGATTTGCTTTTCAATGGAGAAAATTGAATGGGGGAGTTTTTCAGTGAATAACAGAACAGGTTCCAAAAAAAAAATAACACAAGCACAGCGCTGCCTTGATTTATGACTTTAATCCATTCCGTGACCAAGCTCGCAACGAAATGGCTGAATGATTTTTTAAAAAAATAAAATAAAATCTAATTGAACTTTCTTTCCTCAATATTGCAATCGCAATTTATCACGCGATCATCTTTTCAAAGTCCTCTTCCCATGTATTTTTTTTTTTGAACAAACACAATCGATTGATTCATCTGTATTAAAATAAACAATATCAGATTTAGAGTACGGCGCATAACACCACTGAGTTATGATTTTTTTTTTCAACAAGATGCTGTAATTGACATAGTCTGTGCATAACAACAACAACGCCAGCAGCTGCTCAACTGTGGAGGAGTTTGGAGCAAGAGGGTCACACAGAAGTGCACCTCGTCTCTAACTTTTTCGAGCGCCCTCTCTATCCTATTTGTATGTTGATACAGTATACGTGATTGTGTGTGTGTGTGTGTGTGTGTCTGTGAGTGTCTGTGAGTGTCTGTGCGTGCTAATGCCTCAGCGCTGCTCCTTCACAGCTCCTGGCCTTCCTGCAGGGTTTGTTTACGTTCTACCACGAGGGATACGAGCTGGCTCACGAGTTTGAGCCGTACAAGCAACAGCTCCAGTTCAACCTCCAGAACGTAAGCGCCGACCCGCATCTCACCGTGCCCTGTATGGTCGTCAGGTTTCTCTGCTGCTGCTTTTTAAAAGAGACACACAATGCTTTTTTTTTTTAGGTCATAATGTAAAGGAGTTCCCTGGTGTCTTCATAAAAGTTCTGCTAATTGTTTCCAAAGAGAGAAAGAGAGATCCCCCCTAAAAACTAAGTAAAAGCATAATTTGTATTTTCACTGGTGGATGCAGACCTTCATTGCTAAGCAATGAAGTATTGAGGCGGCGGCCTTGCCACTGCTCACCCCCCACACCTGCTCTACTGCAGGGTGTTGTACTGCGAGAACTGCTATTGTTTGCATTACCATAAAAAGCGGAGGGATTTTCTCTTATGGAAGCAGCACTTCACCAAGTGGGCAAATGCATTCGGACTTTGTTGTATTTCTGAGCAGAAATCTGTTGTAATCTGTCCATCCTATGAAAAAGCCCCTCAATTTTCCCTAACATGTCTCCTTTATGATATCCCGCCCTTAATTAAAATAAATAAATAAATAAATAAAATAAGAAGAAAGGTTAAGAGTCAAAGAACAGCAGGTTGCATTCGACAGCAGTGGCAGCCCCAGGGCCCCTGGAAATCGGCCTGACGCAGCAGCCGTCGCGCTGACATTTTACACTTGCTCTTCACGCCCCGCAAGGCTGAGGGCTCTGATAGCACTGCAAGGCTGCATCAGCATCTCGCTGCTCTGCGCCATGACACGCTGCAGTCCGTCGTGGCAAATAAAGTTTGACTTCCGCACTCGATTTTTTATTTTTTTTGTGGTTGATTTTGCAGGTATTTCTTCTTTTACTTGAGCATTTATTTATTTCTTTTACATTTTACTTTTAGATAGCTGGTAAAAGGGATAGATAGCGATGCAAGATAGATGTGTTTGTTTTCAAGATAGCTCGATAGCTAGTGATGGTTGATGGATGGATGGATGGATGTTTTTGTTTTCAAGCTGGCGAGCTAACTAGCGATGGATGCATGTATTGATTGATTGAGCGATAGATGTTTTTGTTTTCATGATAGCTATCTAGCTAGTGATAGATGGATATATAGACAGATGTTTTTGTTTACAAGATAGTGAGTGAGCTAACTAGTGATAGATATTTTTAATTAAAGGGGGGGAAGTCAAGTCCAAAATTTGGTTTACAATGATATCTTCTGCATGCCCCCACTAGTCTAAACAAGGGATTCAATTTCAATCGCATCTGGGGAGCATCACTTAAGCAGACAAATCCACTTGTTTTTAGCCATCTCAAGGGGCGGCCATTTTGCCACCTGTTGTCAACTGGCACTGAGAAGTAATTTTCAGCGAGTGGCGAAATGGTCACCTTCGCCCTGAGGTGGATAAAAAAACGGGGCGGAGCCGGGGGTGGGGGGTTACTTTCTTATTTCATATTCCACAATCACAATATTTATCAGCAATCCGTGTTGACACTCGTGGGGCTACATAGAACATTGACTTGATGTTTTCACGATGATGTGCAGAGAGAACGATTGCAGCAAACAAATTCTCATCCCCCATCCCTCCCCCACGCAGACGCGCAACAACTTTGTGAGCACCAAGCAGGAAGTGGAGAAACTGATGAGGAGGATCAGGTCTGCCGACCAGGACTACAAAGCTCCAGGCCGATGGAGCATGGAAGGCTTCCTCTATGTACAGGAGAAACGTAAGTGACGATGTCATCGAAGTTTGGAGGTGTCAGTCAAATGTTCCAGTGAAGCAACTCGTACTTTGTTTTGGAAAAATTACAGTGTTGCCAAAATGCACACAAATGAGGAAATATGTTGACAAGCCAGGTCACAATAGGAATTTAAACTCCTAAGTCAAGGTATCGATCCTCCTTTAGTCGCTGAAAAACTCAGCTCATAGGAAAGTGGTGTTAAGTCTTTCAAAAGTAACGAACAGTATCTTGCCATTTATTTTTAATCATGATGAAAGATGAGTTTCAACTGATATGACAATCTTTTCTTGTTTGTTGCCCTAGGTCCACTGGGCTGCACTTGGGCAAGGCACTACTGCACGTATGAGAAAAGCAGCAAAACTTTTACGATGAGCAATACAGACAATAAATCAGGCAATAAGCAGGTAGTTGACTTGCCTCATTTTTTTCTTTAGTTTTAGCTTAGTTTAGTTTTGTTTTATTTGGTCTTTGCTTAGCTTAGAATTTTGGATGTTGGTCTTAGTGCTGTTCTGCTTAGTTTGTTCTTAAATTTAGATGACTTTTGATGTGGTTCATTTTTGTTTATTTTAGGTCAAATCCTAATTTAGTTTAATTTGGCCTGAGTTGGCATTGTGATTTAGTTGAATGTGTGTTTTGTTTTGTTCACATCGGCTTCATATTTGTTTATCCTTATTTATTTACTTATTTAGCTTAGTTTTGTTTAATCCTGATGTCAGTTTTTGGTTTTGTTTTGTTTTTTTTCCATTGATCTACAACTTTATTCCTGACATGTCATTACAATGATTTTTTTCTTCTTCGTTCATTTTTTTTTTTTTTTAATCTCTAACATTGAAGCTTTTAATATTGGATTATTTAGGGCTGTTTTTATTGCATTTATATTTTAGAATGGTCTGGTGCTCAACCAGCCCGAGATGTTCAAACTCAAGTCATGCATCCGAAGGAAAACGGACTCCATCGACAAGCGCTTCTGCTTCGACGTTGAGGTGGTGGAAAGGTCTGTGCCTTCGCGTGAAATTTCTTAAAATGGCTTTAAAAAAAAAAAAAAAAAGTAACATGATTCTAGCTTTTTTAAAAATGTGAATCTTTCCCATTATGTTCATTCAGTGCTCAAGAAAAAGCTCAGTTGAAGTGCATGTGAGATGTTTTGTGTTCCATCAAATTAACCCAGCGTGTCCCGGCAGAGACTCTCTCCATGTCAACGCACCAACGTTGTTCAGCCCCCATTAACAACCTGGAAGACTCCCATGTTTTCTTTTCCCTTTGAGTCTGGCATGATTCCCCTCACACCTCTTTGTTGCGTATACAGTAGTCCCCCGCTATTCATGACAGCTCGGTAGCGAGACCTGTCACGAATGGAAAAGCTGCGAATTATTGACATGTTTCTTTAAAATCACCTAATATTGGTAGTTAAAGACGCAGATGTATCACAAAGTATGATCCAAAACAGTTTCACTTCGTTTTAATGTCATTTTTCAGGACCATAAAAAGTAAATGGCTTCCAGATCATTTGGTTTTGAAAAAGAATGAACCAGAAAGGTGCACGTAAATGCACCTGTGGCGAAGACGCTTTGTACTTTCCGCTAACGACCCAGGCTTAACTTAGCTCCACCCAACATAAAAGAAAGTACTAGTTGTAAAGTGTGATCAATGTACGTATTGTAGTATTAGTGTGTTAGATCTGTGCTGAATGAGTGAAATTGAGATCTGAAGTTCCCGGCGCCAGTTGCGGCCTGCAGCAGCTCCTTGAGAGTGCCGTCATTTTGTATTTTTGTGTTTGACTGTTTGTCCCGGTTACCAAACGGCTTTAAAAAAAATAATAAAATCTGTGACTGTGACTCTCCTTGCCCACTTGCAAGAGCATCACGGTACCTTAATTGATCCTTTTTTTGTTGTTGTTTTGTTATTTTCTTGTCACTTCCCTCCAGGGGTGGGAATTTTATAAAACGCTCGCTCATGCATCAAATTTTGGATCGCAAAACAAAGCAGGAACTCAACGTCAGGCGACGGAATTTAAATGTGCGGGGGATTACTGTAACCTCGACGTTTAAAAGCCCTTCCCAGTCCCTTTTTTTCTTCTTTTTCTTCTTCTGTCTTCATGTCCACATAGAAACGGCGTCTGCCGCGGAACTCTTTTCAGGCCTCTTCGATTGTTCTATAAAGTCCGGTACGTGAGTGGACCCTCGTCGCATGTGCACGTGTGTGTTTTGTGTGCGTGTGAGCCGCTTCCGTGTGATTGGCGCCATCTTCTCTTTCTGCCTCATTTGCTGCCTCGCTGGGGCAAAATGTGCAGATGCTTTTGATGTGCGTTTTGCAGCCATTGTTGTCAAAACTTCCAATTTCGACTTCAATTGATCAGATTGAACTTGAACCATGTCATTTGAAAGCAGTCACACTTTAATGGCTTCCGTTTTTAACGTGGATTTAGAATGTAATATGTTCGATAAAGGAGTGTCCGGGCCACACTGAGAATGAAAATGGGGATACACAAGTATTTACGACAGGGGAAAAAAAAAGTTGACAGCAAATATTTTGCTAAAGAGTCCGACCATCCTAGAAGAATAAAATCATATTTTTTGAAGGTCTGCAGAAAGTTATGAACTGAATAAAAATAGGTTATATGTCTTTTTTAAAATATATTTTTAAAGGAAAAAGTTGTAAACTTGCCAAAGAAAGTCTTTTCAAGTTTCTATGACTTACATGAGAGAGAGAACACGAGAGAGAAAGAAAAAGATCCTCATATTGCAAGAATTAAGGTTGCATTGTTGAGAAAAATGTAGACAAAGTAAACATTGTTCTCATAAGATTAAAAAACAAAAGACAATATTCGACCGAGATTACTTTTTGAAAAAACATATACCCCTTTATTTTTACAACATTCAGATGTTTTACCCAATGAAAAATTTGACTGATTATTATTTTGAAAAGTATGCATTTCCATTTTCAAGAAGCCGACATTCCTTGTCTCCCAAAATTACGAACTTATTGTCCTATTCCAAATGTTGAACTCCAAAAAAAAATGTTTTTTGTGTAAATAACCAAAGTCTGATAAACAGGCCGCTTTCTGCTTTTCATTTTGTTTCCCTCCGCGCCCAGATTCATGCTTAATGCTGGTGAAACCAATCATATGGAGCAAACTCGTGAGCCGCACCTCCAAATCAATTCATCCGAGCGCTTTTGTGTGACGCGCTGTTGAGGTGATGAAAACGCGCATGCATGCTGGGTATGCAGTGGTGAATTATGCAGTGGTGAATCACGCTGGCACTTTGCGGGTTTTTAATCAATCACGCGCCCAGGATGCCAAGCACCGGCAAAGCTGCATTTGGTCACGCTGGCCCTTTAAAAGTGACCACAGAAACTCTAAACACCCCAGAGGCAATGTCATCATACCAAAAGAATTTTATTCATTTATTTTTTCTTTATATATATAATTTTTTTTTTATGACCCAAGGCATGGTGTCATGACGCTGCAGGCACTGTCTGAGTCCAACAGGAGGCTGTGGCTGGAGGCCATGGATGGCAAGGAGCCGGTAAGGAACCCCCTCGGGACAAAATGACAATCCTGCAGAGCAGGCGGGTGGACCAAAAACAAGCAGAACACGCAACCGTGTGCCACTGGCTCCCTCGTGTGGCTGTTTCTCGAAACTACAACATGCACAACATCGAGAGCCTGAGTTACTCTCACCTTTTGCCGTTTTGAATTAGATTTTTAAATCAGATTATTTGACCATAGACTGATCATTCATTCACGTGTTTTGTTTTCATAAGTCCATCCGTTTTTGGTCCCACTTATCGTCTTTCATTCAACTACAATCATCGTGTAGTCAGTGCACATTCATCAAATCATTAGGAGCAAATTAACCAAGATGTGATTCTGATGGAAAGATGTAAAAGAGTACATTTTAATCATTTAATGTTGTTTATTGATTTCACTTTTTTTTTTTTGCATTTTCTATTATTTGTAATTTTTTTTATAGTTGTATTGTAAAAAGTTATTTCATAACATTTTAAAAATGTTTTACACGTACAATTGTTTATTTTTTTACAAGTTTACTTTTATTTTTGAACTTCAAGAACTGAGTTTATAGTGACCCCCCAAAATAATTAATTTAATTAACCGAGTTTTAGAAATAAGTGACTATATTACTCTAAACTCCTTTTTTTTTTTGTAACTGTCTAGATTTACAACCTGCCCGCCATCCTGAGCAAGAAGGAAGAGAGTAAGTGTGCCCTTTATTTTTGTGTTTAGCACATTTCTGACATGTTCTGTTTTGCCACTCAATCTAAAAATTCCCGCCTGTCGCAACATGAGCTACAGTGACATCATCAGATGAGTTCGAGTACCCAACGGTACTCGAGTGTGTGTGTACCTAATGAAGCGGCCAGTGAGTCTATTACTTTCTCACCAAAATACAAGACCGACTCGCAATCGGAGTGTTCGCCTAAAATTCCATAAGAATTTAAAATAATTTCAGAGGGAAAAAAAAGTTGTAATATGACGCAACTGAATGAACACTTCTCAGAGAAGCCACCTTATTTATGACAGTAAAAGTTATTGACGTCATATTAATTCTGGGCTGATGCTCTTAATTCTCCACGCCGCTCTTCATGTTGCGTCCCAGCGTTCCTGAACGAAGCCGGCTTTAACTTTGTGCGGAAGTGCATCGACCTGGTGGAGAGCAGAGGTGAGGCGTCTTCAAAACCACGACAAATCAATCGAGAATACGACTTCACGGCGTTTGCTCTCGCATGCAGGCATCAATACCATGGGGCTGTACAGGATCGGAGGCGTCAACTCCAAAGTGCAGAAGTTGATGGCGACGGCTTTTTGTAAGTAAGCGCGCGAGGTCTGTTGAGTGCACCAGGATTCGACTTGGCGGCCACGGTGGGGTCACGAGCACTGGTTGTTTTTAAAAAAAAAACATCTGGAAATGCTTCATTTTATTTTCGTTTTTATTAGTTTTAGTATTAGTTTTATTTCTTTATAAATATATGGAGTATTTGTCAAGTGCAAGATCAAAACAAAACGTCGTTAATTATTGTGTCTTAAAGAAAATTTCTGCGTGCGACTGCAGATAATAATGAAATAGTTATAGTTCAGATGAAACCCTAAAATCTCATCTTTTTTGACATTTTGGCTATCATGATTGTGATTGTTTTATAAATATAAGATGTAGTTTCGATTATTTATTTTTTGGGAAGCGTTTGTTTTGATTTTACTTCTTTTGGAAAATGTTTTTTCACTACTATCTATAACTATGGTAGTTTATAGGTTAGGTTTAGCTTCGCGCTTTTGCCGTTTGGTTGCACGTTTTTTTGTTTTATTTTTATATTTAATGTATAATTAAATATTTTTATATTTTATATTGGCGCCGTTGTCAGCTGCGTCATTCACATCCACTGCGTGTTTCTCAAAGCAACCAAGGCACCGGCGGACATGGACCTGGATCCCGAGACGTGGGACAACAAGACCATCACCAGCGGCCTGAAGAATTATCTCAGGTCAGCTCGCCCCGTCCTCGTCCGTCACAAATCCCCATTGAGCATCGGAACGTGTCTCGCAGACCGCAGCTATTAATCAGGAAGTCGGGCGGCCGACTCACACGGGAAGAAGCGGCTGCCAAGATTTGGAAATGAATGACAAGCAATGCCTCTCTTGATTTATTTAATTGATTTATTTTTCAACTCTCCAGGTGTCTCTCTGAGCCGCTAATGACCTTCAAGCTGCATAAAGAATTCATCATGGCTGTCAGTAAGTTCGTGGGACAAAAAGAGCTCAAATTTCAGTCCATTTGAGGCTTACCAAAAAGCGCGAAAGAACCAACTCTTTGTATACAAGCATTTTTTTCCCCTCCATAATATGTCATTTTAAAAACTATTTTGTAATTTGCAACTTTTCCAACATTTCCTTCTCAGAATCGGACGACCAGAACTACCGCGTGTGCGCTGTCCATTCTTTGGTCCACAAGCTGCCAGGGAGGAACAAGGAAATGCTGGAGATGCTCATCAAACACCTCGTCATGTATGATTGCGCTCCATTCTTGCCAACGAATAGAGAAGACAAAAGCAGTGTATTGTATTTGTGTGCATTTTAATTTAATCATTATTTAAATCGTTTTTATTTTATTCTATCACTGACCCTAATCCTCTTCCGTACTTAGGCCCACTGCACAACTGCATTTTAATGTTGGTGCTGATACATTAAGTATTTAAGATAAGATAAGATATCCTTTATTTGTCCCATTACTATTATTATTACTATATTATATTATAATATATTGCTATATTATTACTTTCTTGAAAGTAATACTTGGTGTCAAAAATTGGAGAACCACCAGATCAGAAGAACGATGTTTGTCGGCGGCGGCGAAGAAGCGAGTCACACCTTGCCGATGTTTTCCACCCGCAGAGTTTCCACGCAAAATCAGTCCAACATGATGACCGTGTCCAACCTGGGCGTCATCTTCGGGCCCACGCTGATGCGCTCACAAGAGGAGACGGTGGCCGCCATGATGAATATCAAGTTCCAGAATATTGTGGTGGAAATTCTGATTGAGAATTTTAAAAAGGTGGGCCACAGCGTCAAACCTCTCAATGTCAAAACAAAAGCGGGATTAAAATTATTATTATTATTATTATTTAATTTTTTTGGCCCAGATCTTCCATCAGCCTCCAGACCCCAACGTGCCACCACCGCAGCCTCAGAACCGGCCCGGTTCCCGCAGGAGCAGAGCCATTTGTCTGTCGAGCGGCCCTCGGAAGCCTCGCGGCCTCTACACCCCCACTCTGTGCTTGGCCGACGCTGAAAGTGAGTACCAAGAGGAAATAAAACCTGCAGGGCTGCACCATTTTCTCGGTTGGCGGTTATGAATGTGAGCGGCTTTGACACGGTGCGTCCCACATGGGTCTGTTCTTCGACATCTTCTGTTCAAACTATGTGCCCCCTTTTGAAAATAAATCAAGGTCTATTGACTCAAGTGAGGTCATTGTTCAAAATAAACATGGTGAAGTTGCTCTTTTAAAGAAAATCACACTGGACTTTGTGTAATCAAAAACTCGCCTTTCTCTGAGGCTTTATCATTTCGGAGAACAATTCCTCATTTGAAATGATGAGGCCGATTTTAATGAGGCCCTGGCGTGCCTCCCCTCTGGTCCCTGCACAGGCGACGCGTCCAGCAGCAGTCCAGGCAGCACCCCCATGGGCAGCATCGAGTCTCTGTCCTCGCACTCGTCGGAGCACAACGGCTCCTCCAAGGCCGAGACGCCGGCCTCCGTTCAAGCTCAGAGCGCAAGGCTCCCCGACACCGCGTCCCTGCGCTCCAGCGGGCCCCGGAGCACCGAGTCCAGCTCGAAGGAGGATCCCGGCCCGACCGACGTGCAGTCGGAGGACGCGCTCACTGCGTCTTCCGTTACCGGCGTGGCCCCCAAAAAGGCCCCCCACCAAGGGCACCCTGAACCCAGGCCACCGGATCTCACGGCTACAACCTCTCTCAAGTCACTGCGTGTGTCTGAAGGTAACTTCCAGACACAACCCAGGCTAAACTTTGCCACCCTGTGACATTTAAAGCTCGTCTCATAGTTGAAATGTGTCACTTCAGCATACTTCCTTGAAAAAAAACAAAAAAGACAACTTTCCCTTGTACATTCCACTCTGCATAGCTTCCCTACTGAGCATGAAAATCGCTGACTAAAAACTGAGAAACTCCCTTTCAAGGCCAAAGGAGCTACTCAAAGTCCGCCCACAATCTCTCCACGCTGGATCTCATCGATCACTTGAAGCCGACGGAGCACCCGCAGCTTCCGCCCAAGCTTGTGATCCGGCGGCGAGGCGCCGCAGCTTCAGCCGGCAACGGATACCAAAGACCAGGCTCAGTGTAAGTCCGCCCAATAAAGTCCCGTCCTATTTCAATCGTCGTCCTGAAAGTGTTGGCTCACTATTTGGCAAGCGCAAACGACCGTCAGAAGGGAGAGCGCAGCACAATCGACATCAGAAGATTGGAATTTTATGCTCGTCAAAACACTTGAAGAAGGACATTTAAGGAAATGAGGGTCTTCCAGATGCCTGAAAAGTCACCCAAATTTGCATCCTGCTTGAAATTTCCACAACAGGACCGACCAAAACTCACTCAAAGTAGCCACTCCAGGAAAGTTAGAAATAATTAGCCCCAGCATAAACACAAATAGGTGATTTTATTTTCATGTGTGTGTGCGGGGGGGGGGGGGGGGGTTACATTTTGATTTTTTTA
>CAAKHF010005319.1:26062-38889 GCA_901007745.1 Hippocampus kuda
TGAACACAATCCAAAATGAAATAGTAACAAGACTTTTGTGTGTGCGTGTGTGTGCGTGCGCATGCGTTAACACTGTAAAAAAATGGGTTAAAAAAACAAAAAAAAAACAAGATAAAAGATAATGAAATTAGGCATCCGCGTATCTGTGTATGTGAAAGCACTCGCACCCCCCCCATCCCCCCTTGCCACCTCGCAGTTTGGCATCGCCTTGACTTACAGGTCACGGTGGCACATGAAGGATCATGTGCGGCCTCGTTATGACGTCGCCTCGCTTTAAAAAAAAAAAAAAAAAATCTCCTGAGGAAGGAAGCAAATGTCCCGCATTGTGTCATTCCACCTTTCACTTCATCAGAAATGCTGGCTGTGAAAAGCCAGCGTGTGCGTTTTTGCAGGTCTGGACAAAAAGGTCACCAAGACTTTCCAGAACAGCCATTCCCAACCACGTTAGTGTGCCATAACACATCAATTATCCAGTTTCACCCAACTCCAACTGACGTTTTTGTGCTCATTCTGAAATTCCAGAGAAATTGCTGGTTCGCAGCGTTTTATTTTTTGAAACCATTCCTCCGATATTCGCCGAAATGCTCAGCAATCCAACTAATAATAGCAGTGCTTTGGCGCCATCTGGCAGGAACTGTTGATGTGAGTTGAGTAGCTTCATTTACAGAAGAGGAGCTCTTTTTGCCACCATTTGCAGCTTTTGGGGGGGTTTTGTTGGGTTTTTCTTGTTTTTTTTTAAGTGAAACATGTTCAAGTGATAAGGTTTGTATGTTGGGGAGGAGCCAGGTTTTGGGTTGTTCATGGAACGATAATATTCACCTTCTTTATTTTTACGGAAAAGGAATTAGTAATTACATTACACATGTTGGAGGATAGTTTATGGAATATTTATGCTGACAAAAAAAATACTTTTCACGATCTGGTGTCATCGCAAAACTTTTTGTGCTTTTTTTTAGCTTGGTTGTCTGTCGGGAGAATTTTCTCATTCCTTGGTTGCCTCAGTGTTTCTCCTTCCTCTTGCCTCTCTCACAGGGTCGCTGCCAGAACGCAGCTTTTCGAACACGCCGCCACCCAGCGGCCCGCCACGCTCGGGAGGTAACCGGCATGCACTCGCAAAGATGTCAAACACAACACGTGACTCATTTTTAGGCGAGGTGCTTGAATAGTGAAAACAGGGCAGTCATTGACACCACCCCACCAAAAAAAAAAAAAAAAAATTCAAAATTGTCTATACAGGTACTTGTCGTTTAAACCATAGATATACTGCAACCATAATTCTAAAAACTTTTAACAACATTCTACTTTCCAATTAGGCGGGGTTTTAAGCACCATCTTGTGGCCTTTGAGGGCATTGCAACAAAAAAAGGACATAAAGTAAACATCGTTTCAAACTTTCCTTTATGTCCTTTTATTTTTTGTAATGCCCTCAAAGGCCTGAAGATGGTGCTTAAAACCCCGCCTAATAGGAAAGTAGAATCTCCAGCGAAAGACTCGTGAAAAATGAAGAGTATACTAGCACTCGCACCTTTTAGCCGGATATCAAAGAGATTGAATGGATGCTCAAAAGACATTCTGTAACGTGTGCTTCCGACAGGGACGCTCAAGCCGTCTACTCGTGTGAGGCCGAGCACAGCCATGAGCTCAGCTTCCCCCAGGGGGCGCACTTCTCCAATGGTGAGCACTCCCGAAAACACGCATGCAAAATGAATTCAGCTTGTCAGTCGAGGCAACATTGCGCACGTTTTGTTCACATATTGCTTGCTTTTTTTTAATTTTTAATTTTTTTAAACCTCGACGTACCGATAATTCTTCTAAATCATGACTGCCCATCGCCTTCTCTCTCTCTCTCTCTCTCTCTCTCTCTCTCGCTCTCTCTCTATATGTATGTATATATACATACACACATACACACACATGATGTCTTATTTTACATGCTGTCATCATCATCTGCAGAGACTGGAAAAGGTAGCCTTTTTTTTTTTAAACAAAGGTCACAAGAAAAATCAATTCTCAAGAAAAGTACAGATCCCCGAAAAACTAACTTAAGTACAGTCAATAAGTATTTGTACTTGATGACTTGCCGGTTGCTTATCTGCTTTGCAGTGGCTCATTGGAACCCATTTGGCTTCATCCCAGCTTTCAGTGTAAGCACTACTAAAATACAAACAGCGCCTTTTTTTTTTTTTCTCCCTCGTTTTATTGCCTTTCCGTGACGAGCCCGCTTGGCCCGCTAACAGCAGGGAGGCAGGTCACAGTAACCTAGTGATGGAAGGCACCCGGGCTCGCTAACCCCACCCCCACTGCGCCTCTCTGGTCCAGCAGAGCCTGCTGCCAGATACCAAAAAAAAAAAAAAGTGACGACAAACGCTGCTCGCCATTTAGCAAAAGGCTTTTTATGGCTCCGCATTAGCGAACCCGCAGCACTTCATCATTTTTAGAGCTGCTCTGATCAAGTTCCACAATGTAGTCCTGTTTACCGGTACCAGGACATCATCACACCAATAGGCTTGCAAAGGAATGGCAAATGTCTGGTAAATTTCCGGTAAAGTTAAACTAGGGGAAGATGTCACCAACGTAAACATACGATGGGATTTACTTTTTGGTCATATTTGTTCAAACAATCATTCTGGCTTGACAGTTGTGTGTGTGAGCATCGACCAAGCTTGTGCCTCTAATTTGATATCTAAGACACCACTGCGCCCGAGGAAAAACAACCAATCAAGAGACGGCATGTGACTTGCAAGGTGACAGTTAATTGCCTTGCGCTGACCTTGTCACCCCCGAGAAGTGCCTCATTTGTACGATACACTGAAAAAAATAAATAACTTGCGTTTCATTTGAATGCGACTAAAAAGTCGTAAAACTGACGTCATTTTCGACTGACTTGAAAATATTTTTTTTGCCACATTTTAATCGCGTGCAACCAATGCGCATGTCCAAATTCAGTAAATCGAAAGAGTCTGTAGGATATTTATTGTATTTTTTTCAGTGTATAAGACTTTTTGTAGAGTGTGCATTTCCTGATTTTTGTGTGGGTGCAAGCCTCGCTGTTTTTGTCTGTTTGTCGCATGTAAGGCGATCCTGCTGTTATAAAAGAACACTCTGACCCACATTTGAACTTATCTTCTTCATCTGTGTTCTTTTCTCTGGCAGTGTACCCGTCAGTCGAACCAGGATGGCTGCAAGCGACATACCAGGGAAAAACGGGTTTAATCCCTGAAAACTACGTCGTCTATCTTTAATTTTTTTTTTTCTTTTTATTCCCCCCCATCCCCTCCATGGTATCCATGGAAACACCCACTACCGGTTTCACGTAGCTGTGTGATGTCTAGCTGCTTGGATAGGGGCTACAACATGACAACTGTACCTCCGTTTTCTTTTTTTTATTTGAACAAAACTTCCTCCAATGTGCTTTTAATCATACCTAGACATCGTCGTTTTTTACAACCTCCAATGACACACGAGAACCACTGGACTCGTTTTATTACCCTGGAATATGATCTTCAACAGTCTGTGATGAACCTTTTTTTTTTTTTAATGTTAAAAACAGAGATCAGCAAAAGAACGAAGCCCTCGCACCCCACAACGGCAACTCGGCAAAATTGACCGCCTTGCTCCGCCTGCACACGACGACGGAAATTGTTTTTTATTTTTTGCACCAGCTGGTGCTTGGCCTTTTAAAACGCTGCCTATTAAAAAAAAAAAAAAGAAGTTGTAATTGTTATAAGAACATATGACATATTAAGTCAAAGCAATTTTTTGACACCGAGTGCCACCTTGGAAAAATACTCAATTCTCCAAGTAGCATTCCTAAAAAGTCTCATTTTGTATTATAAGCCACTGTAACATTCTGCAGCGTTTCACCGTGAACACCAAGCTTCCGTATCGTAAAATTTAAAAAATTAAATATTCAATTCAACTGTATTTTGCATGGACGTTAACATTGACCCCAATAAACGCTTGAAAACAAACTCATTTAAAAGATTTGATGAAAACATCAAAACATAAAAAAAAAAATTGACGATACTAAACAAATGTAGTGGACTGGATTAGCACCGATAACATGATCCAGTTTGAATATTTAATTCAGTGATTCTTTGGCATACCACTAGAGGGAGCCTGTGCACCACGAGTAGTACATGCACTGCACTTGAAGAACCACTGCGCCGAATCGGATATATACACCTTCTGTTCTCAAAATAGAATGTATATCTATATTCAACATGCCGGCATATTTTATTATCCTCCCTCTTAATATTATTCTTATTTTCTAAAACTGTGTGGACATTTGAAGAGTTTGGAAAGAAGAAAACCTTTCAGTGTGACCGCACTGCCGGGCAGGGGAGGAGGGGCTGAAAGTGTATTTCGGGAATGTCAGGTGGCCTTGGCTGCTTTTGAGCGACGTGGGAAGAATGAGGAGAAAACTCCCTAAAAGTGAGGAGTTGCGCGGGCGCGTCGCGGAAATTCGAATCATGTCCCGCATTGTGTAACATTTCCACGTGGAGGAGGTTGTTTCCTCGGCAAGCAACTACTGTCTGTCTCTAAATAAACACAATGATTTATAAAGGCTGGCATTTTTTTTTAATTCCCCCAACTTGGCTAGCGTGTTGTCACGAGCTCAGGATGTCAGTTGGAATTTTTTATTTTTTTTTTAATGCGCTCTATGTTGCATAAATTGGAGTTCTACCACATTTGTGTTGCACCAAACTTCCAAGTTGGAACCCATTTGTGTTTTTTTTTGTGTTCTTTTTATGATGCAACAAGATAGTGCCTAAGACCTGGATGGTCGGAAATTAGTAATTGGCCGAAAGAACGTCTGTCGATGTGATACATCTTGATTGCAAAATCTTACTCATTTCCCATGGGAGCAGCTTTTTACTGCAACGTCAGTAAAAAGGCCCCACGCACACAGGAAGTCCGCCAACTTGTTTCCCGTTTTGGTGACGTCACGTTATGCGTAAAGCGCACTTGCCTCAGTCATTTTTTTTTTTAAACTTATTGTCAGAATATCAATTGAAAAAATACAAACATGCTTTCTACAAATGTTTTTGTTGATTCTCAATAATCCAGGTGAATTGTTAACGATATGGTTTCATGGGCCACTCCAACGATGCAGCGGGCCGGATCTGGCCCCGGGGCCTTGTGTTTGAAAACCTCTGGGTCTCGATTCATGCACGTTTGTGACTTTGCTGGTTTTTATCAAGAGCAAGTGTGCCGCCTGCATGTTGGTCGCCTCAGAAGGTATTTGTCAGTCATACGGATGAGTTTCTTTGAAAGTGTCGCTTTATTCATCGCCCGTTTTTGATTGATCCCACACAGTAAAGAGTAAAAAGGCAGGAGAGGCACGAGGGGGGCGGCGGCTTTTGGCAAAAGATCGACTTGAAGAGGAAAGACAAAGAAATCCAGTCAACGTGTGGTCACTTGGGGTGGAAGAGCAGCGGCCTCACCATGCCCGCCAGGACCTTGGGCAGCTGCGAGGCGATCACCTCCGTCATCATCTCGGGGAACTCCACCTTCATGGCCTCGGCCTGGATGAATGTGCTCAGGCAGAACAGGTTGACCTTCTTCACGATCTGACCAAAAAAAGAAAAGGAGTCGGTCGGGAGGCGAGGGTTATACTTTGGGATATTTGCCATGGTCAAATATTAGCGTTTCAGAGATTGGAGAGCTTTTGGTCGGTGTACTTCATGCATGGCGTCCATGAGCTTGGTCAGGTGGTAGAAACGCTGCGAGCTGGCCACCACGCCCTTCTCCTTCCCGTGGATGGCCTTGGTCAGCTCCCGGATGTAATTCTGCCGCATCTCCTCAAAGGCGCCTTGGCTTTTCAGACCCTCCAGAGGCACTGAGGGCACAACCACAAGGACGTTTTGGATTGGACCGGCGCCACACGCGTGTCCGCATTTGGGGAGATTTCAGGTGTGAGGTCAGGCTTTTTTTCTCGCTGCTCCACAACGTAGCCCAGACAAATCAAGAAGAACGGTAGATTGTTGTGGACGGTTAGCACGTCCGCTTCACAGTGCAGAGGTTGCAGGTTTCGATTCCAGCTCCGGCTTTCCCGTGTGGAGTTTGCATGTTCTCCCCGGGCTTGCGTGGGTTTTCTCCGGGTACTCCGGTTTCCTCCCACATTCCGAAAACATGCATGGCAGGTTAACGGGACACTCTAAATTGTCCCTCGGTGGAGTTGTGCGTGTGAATGGTTGTTTGTCTATGTGTGCGCCGCGATTGGCTGGCAATTGGTTCGGGTTGTCCCCCGCCTACTCTTTGAAGACGGGGAGGGCGGGATAGATTCCGGCACGCCCGCGATCCTCGTGAGGAATAAGCGGTTCGGATAATTGATGGATGGATGGTAGATTGTTGTCACACGTACTTGCCGGAAATTCCTGCCTCCCCTTCACTGTTTCTGTCAGCTTCTCGGCAGCCTCCCTGACCAGTTTTCTTCTCTTCATCCAATCCGGAGTGACGTCAAATTCTTGTTCACGTCACTGATTTTTCACATTTCTTCACTTGACCGTCTCGACTATGTTCCACGGTCCATTTAAGGTCTTGGAAATTCTTTCTGACCCTTCTCCTGTCTGATACCTTGGAACAATGAGATCACTTATGCTCTGGAAATTCTCTTGCTGGTGCTGTAAGATGTGACGACAAAAATGGCAGGAAAAGCCTCCTGCAGTAAAACACGGCGTGTTTGGGGAGAACCGTTCTGAGGTCACAGTGGTTCAAATACTCCAGCTGCAGCAAAGCTAGCGTGTTTGTGTGCGGTCTCGTGTTTCTCGATGATGTCGCGTGGTCCAGCTAACGCGGTCATCTCGTCGACCTACACCGGGAGGAGTCACCCATCCGGGGGGAATGCTAGGGCGCTAGGCTAACTTGCGTCGCCGGTGCTGCGAAACAGTTTTTACCTGTGTTGAGCAAGATGATGGCCTTCATGCACAGGAATTCCTCACGGGTCACTTGAAGGTTGGCAAACTCCTGCGGGATGAACTGGATGGCGACGCACAGGTCGTAAATGGGGGATCTCCTCATTTGTTCCCTGATGAGGAGGGCGAGGTACAGAGTGAAAAATAGAGACTGGCCTTGACTTTGGGTGGGGGGGGGGGGGTTGTTTTGTTTTTTGCTTGTCTCTCAGGTGCCAATAAGTCTAAATAATGGCAAACGTAAAATTATTTCGGCGAAAGAAAATTGGCCAGAGCTGTGTCTTTTCGTGAGCAAAGTCATAATGTTGTAGTCATTAAATCATATTTTTTAGAGGGGGGAAAAAATATCATCTTAGCAAGATATTTTGTTGGGATAACCAAAAAAAAATTTGCATCGGATGAGTCCCACTTTAGCGAGTGAATTTCAGGAATACATTTATATATTTACATTTTTGGGGAACCTTATATGTATATATATATATTTTTTTTAAGCTACATCCCTTAGCTATGGACTTGGCGCGCCTCAGTTTGAGATCTACTGGACATGGGGGAGATGACCGTTTTCTTTTTTTGACTTGAATGAAATTAGCTTATTTGTTATTTTCTTTCATGAAACTCATCGGAATGATTTCTGCCAAGAAACATCGACGGTTGTACGGTAAATCCAATTTTAATATACTGCATCAGAAAATGGCCAGTCAAAAACTGAATAGCGGTCCATCTTTTTGGGTCGCCCTGTGAAAATAAACCCCCCCCCCCAAAAAAAAATCTGATCTGTTGACTGGCATTCGTACTTACAGGCTTAGCACGAGGTCAGGCGCAAAGTACAAATATTCCCTGGTGACGTTCTGAAAGGAGCGCCAGCCGAGAGAAAACACCATCAGGTTCATCCACGAGTACTGGATGAGAGTCATCTGGTCGGTGATGTGAAGATTGCGGAAGCCTGAGCAAAAGAAATCACATTCTGAAATGCAAATCGTCGAAGTGGGGTCAACGTATCGACTGTACTGGTCAAGTTTCGGCCAATACAAGATATCAATAGCAATATCGATTTTTAACGGCAAATCCTGGAAGGGCTCATCCAATTTGCTTTGTCGAAATGCCGCAAAAAAAATAATTAAAAAATCGGACACCGAAAGGCTTCAAATGAATTGCCAAGACCTAATATTCCCCCCCCCAGGGCGTCAATCCGAGACTGTGTTTACCTGGCAAAGACTTGGACCACTTTACGATCCACAGCAGCTGCTTCTCACACAGCCTGTTGAGGCTGTTGAGCAGCGCGTGGGGGATGTCGGCCTGCGCGCTGTCGTAGCCCGAAAACACCACGTCGGGTTCGATGTTCTCCAGGATGGCGCTGATGTGCTGGGAAAACTGCATCTCCTGGATGCCCGTCATGCCCGCCATGGTGCCCAGTGCCTGAGTGTCGCCCGGCATGGACAAGTGCGACGGGAACATGACGGAGGGCGACAATCCCAGCGCCTTGAGGGCTCCAAAACGCTTCAGCTTCCTGCCTGAAAGGGGCGGAGCAAAAGGTTTGGTTCAGGGAGCCGGGTTACGAATCAAATTCATTGTTTACGCGTGTGCGCCAAATACGCCTATTTATCTGTGAGCAGAGCGGAGTTCCAGACATCAATTTGGGGATTTTTTTTTCCCCAAAAATATTCCGAAAGGAGAAGAAGCCTGGAAAAAAATACTCCAAATGAAAATTGAAACAACCATGTCATTCAGCTAAAATGCTTTTTTTTTTTTTTTTTAAATTGAAAATGATGGTTTTCAGTGTCTGTGATGTCCAATTTTTTGGTTGATACTTGAATGCACCTTGGGCTGCATCAAAAATGAAAATATCTTTCTGCTTCTTTCCCAAGGGAGCGATCAATAATGGCCCATGCAGTCTACTTCTCCTTCATAGTTTTCCACGACAGTATTCCCAAATATTTATGATGGTGAGTAAATGCCAAAAGCAGAATTGAATGACTTTGTACAGGTGGAAGTTTGTTTGCTCATGCACAATGCCACTTCATGTTATTTCGGCTATGTGTGGATCACTTCCCGTTTAAAGTGGGTAAATATGATCTGTTATTATATGTGGTGATTATTTTATTTTTTAATATTAGCACTTATTTTTAATTTATTAGTTTCAATTCTATGATTATATTGTCTGTCTAAATGTGTTGCCGCACAGTTGTTTTTTTTTAAACATTTGGGTCTCGTTAATGATGCAAATCACCTCCCAGCATCATTCCCGCTTGATAACACTTCCGCAGGCGACATGCGGGGCAGTTTTTCCTCCGGATCTTGTCCACGATGCAATCATTCCGCCCGGCGCACAAGTAGCTGTGATGACCTTTCGGACGAGAGGGCGCGAGCAGAAAACATCATTTCCACAGGTCTCCTTTTCATTTTCAAATACAAGAGAGGGGCATAACGAGGAGGAGGGGGTGGGCGGGGGAGGGGGTGTTGAAGGGCTCCCGAGTGTTTCGCAAAGAGCTCTGAAGGAGAAAATGAGATAGTGGCAAGGCTGTAAGGACGGAGTGACACGGCCACGGTGAGACATGGTGGCTCTCGCGTAACCGCTGCTGTGCGATAACAAGCAAAACGGATCCAGAAAGCCCCAGATAGCGTCGCCGACCACCTCGAACAGTTACCCAAGGTTAGCGGACGCTTTTGGGGGGAGAAATATATAAGTTAAGTGAAATAAACACTTTTTGGGTCCCATAATGCTCACAACATTTTTAAAAATATACACACTTTGCCCTGTAGTTTAACTTAACAACTGAGAGAAAAAACCTGTAAACAATTGGCTGATTTTTTTTTTTTGCCCATCATTTTGATGGGCAAAATGGTATAATTTATAGAATTATTAGATTTGTTCTATATTGTAATGTGTGACCAACAAAACTAGCAAGCTGGACAGAATTCTTTGTGACTATGACAACTACTTGCATGCCATTCGGGAATGGCTAATTGGCCATGTTTGACAATCGCGTTCCCGTTATGGCTGTTGCTCGCACCTGCGTGCACGTGCGGTAACGGGACGCTCGCATGAGGTCGTAGCTCTTTGGCTCAAAAATGTTGGGCACCCCTGCGCTCACAGAAATGCCAAAATATTCCGAGCTTCCGTCATCTGAAAAATGACGATGGACAGTTCCATGTGTGCAACATCCTCACCTTCCACTGCTCTTTTAAAAAACACCTTGCAGCTGCCGCAGGTTAGAACTCCGTAATGGCACCCGGAGGCCTCGTCGCCACAGATCACACAGGACCTCTGAGGAGGCATACTGTGGGGTGGGGGGGGAATCCCAGTTAAATTCATTCAACTTTGTTCCATGCTTAAAAAGGTGGTAAACTGCATTGGCAAATACGTACTAAAATTGCTCTTTTGTTTCGCTTTTTACAGATATCACAAGCATTTTTACAGACTCGCCTCAACATCACTAACGCTTCAGTGCAGAAGGAAACTGTCAGTCATGAAGGTAAGTTTGCATGCAAATGAATTTCCGCCTTTGGCAGTTTAGTCAGCTCATCGTCTTTACAAATTAAAAATTTTGAAATAGAGTTTGAGAAGATCTCACTGAAGTCGGTAACTTGCTCAATATTAATGCCATTTTATGAAAGACATTTTCTCTTCTCGAATGGCTTGTTGACAGCTTTATTCTTTTTTATTTTATTGTGTGTGTGTGTGTGTGTGTGTGTGTGTGTGTGTGTGTGTGTGTGTGTGTGTGTGTGTGTGTGTGTGTGTGATTAGATGTCAGAAACATTCCAGGGCTGGCGTCACAAACAATGTTGCCTTGAACTACGTGTTTAATTTGTGTCATAATCATGCTTGTAACCCAAAACACTCATCACAAATCATGTTTTCCCATTGAAATGAATGACAATGTCATTAATCTGTTCCAGCCACATCCCCAAAAATATATTTGAATCAGGAAAACAGTACTCAATATTAATGTGGTTTAACAT
Source organism: Hippocampus kuda (assembly GCA_901007745.1). Lineage (NCBI taxonomy): Eukaryota > Metazoa > Chordata > Actinopteri > Syngnathiformes > Syngnathidae > Hippocampus > Hippocampus kuda. The sequence goes on from CAAKHF010005319.1 coordinate 36,937, forward strand.
TTGGGAGCGGTATAATGCATAGTAACAATCACAACTACTCATTAGTTGTTTTTCACAGAGGGGAAAGAATATATGCCTGTGGCTATTGTTATATCGTCGGTCTATATGTGTTGCGGCACCGATTGATTTTCTAATATCCATTACTTGGAGTTTTAACACAGTGACACCAAAGTTATACATTAGCGTGTCTATGGCATTTTACATTTTTTTGGCCGGGGGGGTTATGATATGCAATTCTTTTAAGGCAAAGCTATGTGGTCTCTTAAAGAAATTGCTGCCAATCGGCAAAATGCCAGCTATAACACATAGATTCCCCCCTCTGGGGATCAGGAAATGATTGAATCATTTTCATTCCCAATCCTCCCAATTGTGTAAATAGGTTGAATGAATTGCTTTATGAAACTGTGATCTGTGATCGTCTCCAAATTCCCGATTGTCTAAAGCCTAAAAACCACCCCAAAAAAATGACACCTGTGCCCCGGTGGGGTGTGCGGAGGTTCCAATTTACCCGACAAAGGCGTTGAAAGGCGTCTGGTTCCGCTGGGCCACGGCCTGGCTGTGCATCCCATTGTAACCGAACGGGTCCTCCGTCACCCCGGCCGGTTGGCACCATAATTGCGCCTCCCCCGGGCCGACGGCGGGCACCTGCCAGCGGGCCACCTCGCTCTTGTACACGGTCAGGTGAGCCGGCGAGGGCGCGCTGGCGTCCAGGTGGAGCGCGGCGCCCTTGTCGGCCCTCGCCTGGCCCTGCTGGGCCATCTGCTCGGCGGGGTTCGCGTGGACCAGGAAGTTGGGCGAAGCCTCCTGCGCCGGCCGGGGACCCACCGGAGCGAAGCGCGCGCACTCGGGCTCCCCGAAGCCGAAGTGGGGCTGCTTGCGGCCGCCTTGGGAGCAGCCGTCGAGCTCCTCGAAGGCCGGGCACGGCGCCTCCATGATGACGGACGCTTCTTGCTCGTCCTTGATGAACTTCGACGACATACTCGAGCCGACCTGCGCCACGTTGTCCTTGACGAAATGCTCCCATTTTAAAAAGTCACTTCCGCGCTCGTACGGAGGCTCCCCTTCCTCCTCCCGCTGCCGGTGCTCCTCTTGCGGGGCGTCCAACAGGTTGGCGCAGTCTCTGAACACCGAGCCGTCGTCGCCTTGGCTCGTCGGCACGCCGGCGGCCGCGTAACCGTCGCCGCCGGGGAGCTTCATGTCGTTGAAGTCGATGATGTCACCCACGGATTCGAGCATCCCGCCGTGGACTTTTTCCATCTCGGTGTGCGCAAAAGGGAGATGCGCGAGTCCCGTGCGACTCGTAGGCAGGACGGAGAGTGAAGGAGCTGAAGGCTCGAGGGAGTTTCCTGCGATCACTCTACTCAGAGCAGCCCCCCCCCAAAAAAAAAAAAAACATACTGACAGTCAGTCAATGACATATCGGCAATCATTTCACGTCACAACGTTTTATTCGCCATCGTCTTCCGAGATGAAGAATCTGGTTTGCGGCGTGTATTCAATTTTAGGCAAGAGGAGCTCCTATTAAGTACGCAAGGGGTAGCAGATGATTCTTAAATACTTAAGCATACACCAGTTCAAATAGACAGTGCGGTACACACATTTTGATCGCATCATTGCCTCCGTCATTTTTGAAAGTTTTCGCAAAAGGAAAAAAAAAATCAAAACGAACAACAACCTTGTGGTGACCATATGCCGCGTGACTGACAATCTACACTGAAGTTAATGACAAAAGCGATTTTTCAGAAAGCACATTGGTGTCATTTATTGATATTTTGACAATATTGTGAGACAAAAATACCTTGAAAATGGGAATTATGCTAATTACGGGCAAAGCGGGCAACTTTATTCATACTGGATAGCACGTTTCATACTCAAGATAACTCAATGTACTTCACACAACCAAAAGCACAACTAAAAGCGGGGGGGGGGGGGGGGGGGAATGAAATGGAATAA
>CAAKHF010005319.1:38909-56765 GCA_901007745.1 Hippocampus kuda
AGACTGTAATGATACAATTCAAATGTATTGCACATCAAAGTGAAATACAACTGAACTATACTTAACAAATGTACTGCACTGGATTAAAAATTGGCATAACAAATAATAATATGCAATTTCAATATTGAATTGAGTGATCCTCACATGCCGCTAGATCAAAGTCGAGTACCACATGCGCTAATCTTAACACACTTTGAGAATCACTGTTTTTTTTTCCATAAAAAGAATGAAATCAAATTCCAAACTTTTAAATACTGGTCAATTTGACCTGCAACAAAACAGGACAGTTAAACCTGCCTTGTGAGGAAATTCCCTTTGGATGACCTCATTGGTGAACTGAAGTAGAAATATGTATCCCACATTGGCATCCGCCCATTATTTATTTTTTTTGTTGTTGTTGATGATTCCGTAAAACAGTATGCAATCAAACAAGCAGAGTCCCAGAACAATTCAATCAAAACAATGATAAAATGTGCTGAGACTTTGCCAAAAAAAAAAAAAAAACAGAAAGCAACACTATTTTTGCTCATGTAAACTATGCCAACGCATGAAACGGACGTGTTACAAAAAGTCTGAATTCACATATAGTCTTTTGTTGCTTTGTTAGGTGTCTGATTGAAGTTCTTGGATGCTACCGTTGCTTTCGGCAGTGATGCACACGTAGGCCTTGGCCCTATCTCCTGCGTCATAACCATGTCGCTATCAGTGGTTGGTGTGTGTGTGTGTGTGTGTGTGTGTGTGTGTGTGTGTGTGTGTTCGGGAAGAGGGGCGGGGGGTGTTCATTGTGTGGCCTACATTGCGACTGTAGATTAACAGTCATGTTTGTATCAGTGCGACGTGCTGCAGATGTGCGGCGGCAGCGCCAATCCAGATTTGCTACATGATCAAGAAACTCTGCGACGTCTGCTTGTTGTGCCACTGTCATGACACTTTGACTTGACTTTTAGCGAAACTACTCAACTCACAATAGGAATGTTTTGGTGAAATGTCCCGAGCCACGTAAAATGCAGGGAACTTTACCAGGGGAACGTCATTTGACCTTCTGTAAACTGTTGAAGGTCCAACTGGTGATTGTTTCTGTACTTTTTTCACAACTTGTTGTTTGACAAAAAAAAAAAAAAAAGAATCTAGTTTTATGGTCCATCCCTTTATATTAAACAGCATTATTTGAGCTTGACAACATGCTCTGAACCTAAACACGAGTTCTTCACTTGACTTGCCCTGAACTCAAAAACCGGATCATTCGGTGAGTTTTCAGTCGGATTCTCTTTTCATGCCTAAGACCTGCCTCACGTGTGAGGTGTCTCGACATGACATATGAATTGGCACCAGCTGAATAAGAATGGCCTACTTTTATGCCCTCTGACAGCAGGTCAATGTGTCTTATCGCAAAGGCTATCAAGCATGATGAAACCACATCCTTGTTCTAACCCCCACGCGCCCCCATTGAAACAAAACAATCTGATTGTGAAATCCACATCAGAAGTCATTTGGCAAAATTGGCAGAGTTCGACAGCACCATCGTGTGGTTATCTCTGATATTGACGCAATGTGGAGGCCACGTTCAACGTTGTGACTTTCAGCATGTCCCATCTACAGTACACCCTAAATCCAGGGAGTACACATTTTTGTGCTCAAGGGCCACATTTGCATTTTTTAAAAAAGTCGAAACAGGTTGAATAGTTTATTTGAATCAAGAAATACTTAAGTCTCATTATTTTTATTGGGATAATAACTATCCATCCATTTTCTAATCCGCTAATCCTCACGAGGGTCGCGGGCGTGCTGCAGCCTATCCCAGCCGTCTTCGGGCAGTAGGCGGGGGGACACCCTGAACGGGATGCCAGCCAATCGCAGGGCACACATAGAAAAAAAACGACCATTCGTGCTCACAACACCACCTAGGGACGATTTCGAGTGCTGCATTAACTTGCCATGCATGTTTTTGGAATGTGGGAGGAAAGCGGAGTACCCGGAGAAAACCCGCACAGGCACGGGGAGATCATGCAAGCACCACACAGGAAGGCCAAAGCCAGAATCGAACCTCGCCCCTCCGGCGTGTTCACCAGTGGACCACCGTGCCGCCCTAATAATAGCTCATCATTTAATCAAATAAAAACATTGGTTCAATGCAGGGGTCACCACTGTGGTGCCCACGAGCACCATATAGCCCCGCAAGGACCAACAAAGTATCTCGCGGGCCTGTTCTAAAAATAGGTCGCCAGTGATGGGGCATTATGATTTTCTAGGAATGTTGCCCAAGCGGTTATTTGCAAATTCCTGGCAGAAATTTCTAGAAATGACGTGTTGCATATTACTATTTACCTGTTTCCTGATTATTATGTGGAAACAGTGGCGTAGTAGAACATTGCAAGCCACAACCTAACTGACAGCATCACAATCAAAACAGAGCATATTCAAGATGTACAGTAGTGTACCCTGACTTGGAACGTATCCTTGCATGCAACCTAATGAGACGCATGGTGTCCTTGTGTCATTTGCCTCAGCTGCCTGACGAGCTCGGCCAGGGTCCTCACTTCCCGCTTGCCCATCCCTAGCAACTCGAAGCGGAGGCTGGAGATGTCCCGCTTGATCTCGTACAGTTCGCCTGGGGGACAAGATGTTTTGCAACGGAGACGTCGAGAACACGGCGTGTGTGTGCGTATGTGTGTGTTTGTACGTGAGCAATCACCTTCATTCACCCCATCGTTTTCTTTGTCCCGCTGCGCTTTCAGGATGTGCCTCTTGACGAGGCGGTTCATGATCTTCTGGAAATTGGAAACAGAGGTGGCTAATATCAAAATGACAGGCTGATCCCGAACGATATGTCACCGTGTTTCAAGGTAAAACCACTGAAATGAAGAGTTGATGATGACTACAGTGTATCCCTCGGGACCTTTGACCTTGCTTTCCAATACACATGGTGATTAAATTCGACCTTGTGGGGGGAGTGGGAAAAACATCGCCGGCCGTACTGTTGTACATACACGTACTGGTATCTGGTGGTATTTCATTTAAATTTTTTGTTTTGGAATTAGTCAATTGATATTAACAATAAATGTGGAGCCTTCAAAATGTATAAAATATCAGCAAGTTTTAGCTTCTTACCTGACAAACAACAAAAATTACGGATTAGTTTCCCGGAATAAAGGGTGAGAATGTTGGGGTTAAATAAGTCATAGGAGTAGCTAGGTGTAGTTGCTGGGAGTAGGTTGTAGTGATAAGTACAGTAGGTAGGTGAAGTTGGTTGGCAGACTGCAGTAGATGTAGGCAAGTAAGTGTAGGTAGCTAAGTGTACTTGGTAGGGGGAAGAAGAGCGAGCTAGCTAGCAAGCAAGCAAGGTTGACACTTCACCGGGGCTAATGGGTGCTTTAGCCGAATCAGAACCCCGCCCCCCATGTATTGGTCAAGCCTACCTTTAGCCCTGGGAGAGAGAGAAAATACAGTCGCTGTGCCTGCTAGCTTGGTTGATAGGGAGCTAGCTTCCTAGCTTTACTATAGCTAGGTGTTTAAGAAGGTAGTTGTAGGTCATTAAGTAGATGTGGGAGGGTACAATAGGTTTAGTTGGTAGGGGTAAGTAGCTAGGTTTCGTTTGGGAAGTTAAGTAGGTTGTAGGTTAAGTAGGTGGGCGTAGGTAGGTACAGTCAGTGAAATACTGTTAGCAAGGTCAGGCAGGATGTAGGTCGGTAGTTGGTCAGTAGATTCTAATTAGTAGTTGCTGGATAAATATAATACAGTAAGTACATTGGTCGGTTGGTAGGTTTACTGGGGGCACTGTAGTTGTTTAGGAAGCTAGGCATTGTTGGAAGGTGGTGCAGCTGGTAGTTGAGGTAGGGCAGGCGGATAGGTGGGTAAGTTGATTGATTGTTTACTTGATAAGGTGTTGGACAAGCAGATGCGTCCACTCCGGAGTCTTCTTGTTGACTTAACTAAGACCCAAAACAACAGAAGAAGAAACTTTAGGCCGACAAAACCAAGTTTTACAAAATGAAATCCCGGACTGGTTTACCTGACCTTGTTTTCCTCCATTTCATCACCCTGCATATTTTTTCGGACTTTTCCTCGAGCTGCTTCCCACAGACATCCTTTGAGTCCCCGCAAGAGTGAAGCGATTGGGCTGAGACTCGGGAGCAGGTTGAAGGGGACGGGCAGCGAAGTGCCTTGATCGAAATACGAAAACCACAATTTGGCTCGGGCGAACTTCCACTCCACGTCAGCGTCACCCTGTACAAGATACAAAACCATTTTTTTCAGGACCACATAGACACGTATAGACAAAGATCCGGTCAAACTCCCATTTGCACCAACGATCAATGGAAGAGTCATCAATGAACCCAACATGCCAGTTTTTGCAAAGTGTACCTCAATCTCCTGATAGGAGCTATTGAACATGGCGATGAGCATGTTCAGCAAGACGATCACCATGATGACGTTGTAGACGCCGTACAGGATGTAGCCGATGTTTTCGATGAATTTGTGGTCGATATCGATCACCACCGACTTCACTTCTGACAGGCCAAAGATGGCCCAGAAAAGCGTTTTGAAGCTTTCCTCCAGTCTGTGATGAAGAGAGGTGGGAAGAAACAAAGTAATCTATACTTTGCTACGGCACCTAAGTCAACCGCAGCTGAGATCTTGATTTATCGATCGGTTTTGGGATTTAGAAGGCAGAAAAAAAACATCTACAACACGGAGGAATGTGAACCAAGCAGCATTAATGGAGACAATGCAGAACATTTGGCGAAGCAAAACATTCCCTATCCGCGGCCTTATTTAAAATTTGATTGTTGTCGCACCAAGCATCATTCGTGGTGAATGTGTTGCGTCTTGTGACAACCTAAAAACCACCGGCTTCAGGCAGTCAAAAATTCATTGTCTCATCTGGAAAAACACAGATCGAAGTCGTTATAGTTAGCTATGTTAGCATTTATCACTCAGTTCACACTGCTAGCAAAGCTATCAAAACGTCTTACGGGAGTGGAGCACTAGCTAGTTCTTACACAATGACAACTAATTTTGAAGAAATAAATGTCTTCCCTCCGGAAGTTCATCAGAGAGAAACTATTTTGTTTTCAGTCTCTTTTCAATACAGGTTTTGTATAGAATTGAATCAGATCGGAAATGCAGCATGAATGCGGTCCGAACAGCAACTCACGTGGTGAAAGCGTCGTTGTGCTTGACCCCGAGGTAGTATGAGTACAGGTTGAACATCCCGAACATAAACGCCACAAAGACGGTGATGAAAATCACCAGGAACTTGAAGATGTCCTTCACCGTCCTACCGAGTGAGATCTGCAACGGACCAAAGCTCTCGTTGGCTGGCAGCACATAAGCGATGCGGCAGAAGCTGAGCACCACTGCAATGGCGTACAGGCCCTCGGAAATGAGCTGTGGATCGGAAGGAAGCCACTTGACTCGGGCTGCAAGTGTAGAACACAACAATGCAGTGAAGATGAATCAATCAAAAGCAATCAGTTGAATTTGGCATATTTTGAAAGATCAAGTGCTTCCTTCAAAATCTGAAGAATTGAGAATTCTTATGAAGACAGTACTGACAAGAAACCGATGAAAAGCTACGCCTGATGCTGTCAAACCAAACTCATGTGGATGACAAGAGGACTTCTACTCTGACTTACCGAGCTGAAAATACTGAACGTCCGCGGGCAAGGAAGCACAGGACAGGTTTGCGTGGTGCTGGTCCACATAGCGCTGAGCGGCGTACACATGCCAGAACGCCATCAGCCGTGCAATGAATGAGCCAGTGAAGACGGCCAAAATGTTGAAGTCCAGAAGGTTCCACGGCTCTGAGATATATTCTCTGATGTCCTGTGACCAAATGTTATTGCATTCTTCCCAAATTTTCCCTGTAAACACAGAAAACCATCACCCTGTCAACATCGAAATCTTACTGGACGCGACTACCAACTGTGCACTGGACGAGGAGGGTGGTAGGTATGTAGGTAGGAGAAGACCTAACCTAACACCCAAGACATGATGAGAATTTCCATCCAGGTGAAGGGCGTTATCTTCATGCGGAAGAGCTGCGAGGGCCGATCCTGGACCGTCACGTTGGGCATAAGCGGTGGACCGTTGAAGCGGTCAGCTGTGTTCAGGACCAGGAGGCACAGGAATGTCACAAAGGAGGCGGCGTGGGCCACAAACTTCAGGAAAGGGCCACACATCAGCTTCCCTAACTAATGGAATGAGGGAAACAGGCAGGAACAGGATCATTTTGGATGGAACACCAGAAATGGGGCGACAGTTGGAATCCATTTTAGGTAGGTTGGTAGTTAGGAGTAGGTTTGTAAGACCCAGGTCGATAAGTACTTACTTTGTACATGCAGAGCTAACTGTTGGACCTTCAAATTAAAGATTGCGCACTTTTGTGGGTCCAAAATGGTACATGCAGTAAATGTTTCCAAATTGTAAACGTCTTGAAGGGTACAAAGGCAAAATCGTTGCAGGTATCACCCTCAAGACCCAACACTTTCTCTGATGGCTGACCTTACTGGATGGTGCAATCCAGGACACGAAGGCTAGAAAGGGCAAGCCAACAGCGACCCCGAGAACCAGGAGAATCTTAACTGCCAGAGTCCGTTGACGTAGTCCGGAAACGTTCTGATACCAGATGGAGAGTAGCTGTTGCTGGCAATTGGGATGAGCCACAAACTGACAGACAGGCACAGAAGAAGTACTCACTACAGGAGCGAGAAGATATAAAGCCAGGGGGTCTTTTTTTTTGGGGGGGGGGGGTTATCAAGAACTCACCTTCTTAACTTCATACTTGATGGCAAGTTTTAACCTGGCCAGATTTTGCGCACTCTCGTGCGAGTCACCATGCAAGATGGCCTCCACTTCCTCCGTGTTCTGGCACAAGTCCAAGAGGCCCACCATGAAGTCTTTACACTGCATGGACAGGATCTTATAGTCGTTCTGGTGCAAGGGAATGAAAAACACAGGTCATCATGGTGCATTGGTCTCATTTCAGAATTTAAGTCTGCTAACTTTAATAGTTTGATATGAACCAATGGACAGATTTAAAGCACCCTGAAGATGTTTAGGAACTGGTACTCAGGCCTTTAGTGTCTTGGCCTGGGGAGTGGACGATGTGTCGAGACCTTCTACAGTTCAAGATCTGAAACATTACTTGACTTGAGACCAACTGAACTCGTCGGCGATGACATATCATGTCCTCCGTATATTTTACCTTGAACTCCATCTCGGTGCTCGCCAAGACTGCCAGCTCGTGGCTCAGCTCCAGCGCTGCCATCACAGGGTCTTCATTTGAAAGTGATAAGTAGGCCGGACTGGCGAGACCTTTGTAGGCGTCGATGCGGGACTGCGAGTGTCTGAAGGAGTCGTCGGCCTGCTGCTGGCTGCAGGCGTCGCACCAGCAGAAGTAGTCATGGGGCCGCTGGATACGGGCCCCCCTGGCGAGAAGCAAGCACACTATCTCGTAGTCTTGGCACTGGGAGGCCAGGATGATGGGTGTGATGTCATTGGAGAAAAGACTGCCGTTCTCGTCATAAGCAAAGAGGTCTCGATGTACGTCCACCTGACTGGGGCTGGACATCAAGCTCTGAACGTCCGCAAAGGCTCGATGGCTCAGGATGGCCTCCGCGATGTGCACGTAACCTTTCCGGATGGCTAAGAGCAATGCGTCGCCCATCCTGGTCAGCTCTTTTCTTTCCAGGAGCAATTTGCTGATCTCCAAACGCTCGTTGGCCACAGCCAGTTGCAAAGCGTTCTGGCCTGTGAAATTAACGCTATTGATGTTAATGTCCGGCATCTCATCCAGCAAGCGCTTCACTTCGGGAACGTTGCCGCACACGACGGCCTCTAAAAAAGATTCCTCGGTCAGGGAGAGGCTGGAGCCGGGATGGTGACGGAAGAGGGCGGCAGCCTTCCATGATGCCGATCCTGACAGTTTGGCTGTCATCTGCCAATTTGTTATGATGTCATCTGAACGCAGGAGAACATATGGGAGACTCTTGAGCCATTTCGTGTCGTGTGACGGCGCACTTATTTGTATATATATATATTTTTTGTCACGCGCATGGGCAGCAAAGGTAAATTTATTTTCACCAACCCGACTGTCCATATATCCTGCGGAGCACTTCGAAGAAGTGACAAGTCTGCAGAGCCGAGTTATTACTCTCTCCCCACGAAGGACACCACCCACAGACTCATCATCTGGCCTCCTTGACACCCTCAAGCTCGGCCTTGAAGGAGGCCGAGCCCAGGGAGGACACTCGCAGCATGTCGCCAAGCTTTTCTTTTAGCAACCCTCGACGGGTTTACATGTGAGAGTCCCTCGGAGATCAGCATATGGTGTTCGGGAGAGGCCATCGTTTAAAAGTGAAATCACCAAACCGAGTAAATCTCGTCACTGATTTAATTTGAGTGATGCCCTGACGGCAGCCGGTAATTGCTGCATCTTACGATGACTAAGCGAGACTTTTCCTTTCATCCAATTGTAAGTATTGTCGGATAGGATTAGCTCGTGTGGATTTGACATGAGCGGGTGTGCAGTCATGGGCCACATAATTAGGTACAGCTCCACATGCAAACAAGGATACTCATTGACACTGTTCAAACTGTATTAATTTGACCCATTTGTTTGTTATGGTGGTTGCAGTTTACAGTGAAGTCCTGTGCAAAAATGTAAACCTAAGCAAGATGAAATGAAATCAAAATGAAAAAGAAACATGTTGCTTTTATTGGTACATTTTTTTGTACAAACACACTACTTTTAAGGTGATGTTCTATTGGCAGATAATCTTACTGAAATTAAGTAATATACTCCGTTTTTTTTTTTTTTGGAGTATTTATTCTATATTGCCAAGGTTTTAACATTGTTCAATGACATGAGAAGATAACATATTCAAGAGTGCAGTCATTATTATGACACAGCATGGGCTTGCTTTTTTCAATACAACAAAAACGGTAGCAGATTATGAGTAATAAGCATGCACAACAGAATCACCAAACCCATTTTGGGGGAAATATGAATAAAATGATGTAATGAGCCTTATTTTTCCACCCACCTCAAAGGAAGTCAGATCTGTCTGTGATTTTTTCCATCAGTCTCACTGAGGATCTCACTAAAATAACTAAATCAAGGTTGTCTCTGTATCCTGTCAGCCTCTGGTTTGCCCGCCTGCTCGAGTGTCCAAGAGGTTGTGGTCACCGCGCTCAGTTTTGTGTGAGGTCACACGTGGGATGACAGGTGTGACCTATCAGAGTGCACAGTCAAATTATGGATCTCTTTCACGCAGTATCTCTTGCTACTATGCAAGTTAATAAAATGCTACCTAAGGCTTAAAAACAAAAACAAACAAAAAGAGCATCTATTTCTCACGTGTTTGGCGACCTCTAGGGGCCAATTTGTGGTACGCACACAATAACCGTTGTCAAGGAAATGCGTCCTGAGTCGTCTAATGATGGCTGCGCCGTTCACAAACAGACAGGTGAGCGCTCCCTTTTTTCGCTAACGTCGTTGAATAAGTCAAACACAAGTCACCGGAGACGGTAGCCCACAACATTGACGTCATTTTGATGAGTGCGACAATATTTTAGCGGGCGTTTGAATAAGAACTTTTATCGTTAGCGACCTGTGAGCAAACTAAGCTAAGGCTGACGTATGAGTTCGCCACCATTTTATCTAATTGGGTTGACCTAACTTAGTTTCTAATCGACATATTCAACACAACGCGAGCTTAAGGAGCGCCACATTATACATCACCGTGACATCATAATCGTCAAGGCTCTGCAGCAAGGATGGAGGTAGGTATACAGGAGAAAATTGCACAGCTGGAAGGGTTTTTGTTTTCTTTTAAAGAAAATCTCCGACGTCACGTCAACTATTACAAAGCTAGTATACAATGGCTAGCTGCCATTGCACGTTTGATCACATTTATGAGTGGCAGCAGCAGGAATATTTCTGCTCCCAAATGACTGATAGACTTGAGGTTTTCTGTCCCCCACACAGAGATGAGTGATGTCGAGCCTCCGGCAGGAGAGAGACATTTTGGTTGAGGAGCAGAAGGTGAACCGAGAGCGAGCTCGCAGATGTGTGCAGGAGACTAACCGCAGATGCAGGTAGAATACCATGCTATCATATCCTTTTGTACCCTACACTCAACCTTTATACTGCCAAGTACATGACTGAAAAATTTCACACCTGCAAAAGTTCGACTGGCGTCCAATTCGCCATTCAACAAAAATTATGTGTCCTTCTTGGTAGTGTCAAATCAAAAGTGGTGTCACATTTGTGGTACGACCTAATGTGGTGAGTCTCAGTTTCTTGTTTCTGGCTGTGTCAGGGATCTGAGGGAGAAACAGAGGTTGTGGGTACTGCAGGAGCAACGGCGGCGTGAAGAAGTCCTGCAGCAGCGCCGGCAGAAGATCCAAGATGCCACTGAGCAGTTCCAGAGGGCTTACATGCCTCCCTCTCACAGGCCGACCCAATGCGAGCGCCTCGGTTTGGAAAGAGACTGTCCACATTTGGACGATGCCCTCAGTCAAATCAGGGGCCCCAGACTGGCAGCTAACGTCAACAGGTAACACTGTCTATCAAATTGTAATCGGTGCAGTGGTACCTCGACTTACAACTGTCCTAAATTCTGAGTTTTGCCGGTACTTTTTTTTTTCCTTGCGTTATGACACAAAATTTGGCCAGCTTTGGCTACATCACCGCTTGAGTTGAAGAGCCAAAAAAAAAAAAGAGAGCCACACTCCCATATAAACTTTGGCTATTTCCAGTTTCCAAAAATAATTAGAATAAATCAATAAAGAAATAAATAAACGGTTGAAACGCACAAATACAAAATGACAGCACTTTCAAGGAGCGAGTGAAAAAAAATAAAATAAAGCTACACTCATGATGCTCGTTTAGCATTTTATTGGACGGGCAATTAACCAAATGCGTGAATACAAAATGACAACACTCGCAAAGAGCAAGGAGAAGACAAAATGATCAACCTGAGCTTGAGTCAGCGCTTCAGATATTACTAAGTAGGCCACGCCCCCGTAAAAGCTACATTGTGTGATGTATTTTGTATTTTCATTTTTATTATAATGTTGATGATTACACCTGCAGCTAACAAAAAAAAAACCTAAATTAATTCGTAGTAACCAAAATTATTTTGGGTTCAGAAATTAAGTCACATGAAAAAAGTTTATTTATGTGACTGTGCAATATTTACTAAAATGTAGCAAATGAGCCGACCAAAGAAACACACTGACCGCTGTCCAAAATATGGCATTCTTATCTTTGCAGATTTGGATCTTATTCGATTGTGCAAGTTTACATCATAAAATTGACAATGAGAATAAAATGAGAATGTAAAAAAATGGTGGTTCATGCTACTGTGTAACTAGCTGTCCACTTGTCTGTTTATGTCCTCAGTCAAACAAGCAGCGCTGCCACCACGTTGTCAGAATCCCCGCTTCGCCCCACGCCCGCTCTGGCGCAGACGTGCGCGGCACATCGGGAGCAGAGCCCTTGTGTCAGGAGGTGGCAGGAGATTCCAAAGAGGCAGGAGGAGATTCCAAAGAGGCAAGAGAAGCAACTGGAGCACAGTGGACAGGTACGTTCCAGAGTTGGGCTCTCTGACATAAACCTTTCCTGCTCAAATTGCCAGCTTTCATTAAAAAAAAAAAAAAAAGTCTTACTCGAGAGTGTTTTTTTATTTTTGGTTTCTTGTCAACAATTTTCCTCAATAGACTGAATAAATGTCGCCGTCTCTTGGCAATGGGAAGCAATGCAGCCTTTTTCTCAGATTGCACATCTGCCTGCAGGATACCTTGTCACCCCAAAATTTGTTCCTACCTTATTCCATTTGTTTTTTGTAATCGGCAGTAGAACATTTAAATAAGCTCTGTCATATGCACTCTTTGTTATAAATTTAAGATGTCAAACAAGGTCCTTGTCACAGTCGAATTTCTGCATTCAGTGATACACTGGGATCTAATCCAAAAGTGACCCAAATGCTGCCATCTGCTGGCCATTATTTATTTATTTTTAAACTTTCCCTTCTTCATGCTCAAACAAGAGCTGTCCCAGACTTTGCCGTGCCCATTCCCATAAAAAAAACAGTTGATGACCATTTCCATCACTGGCCCTCCTTGTTATGATTCCTGTTGATGACGTTTCAAGTCAACGGCGCTGAAAGAGTGAATATATGCCACTCATCACGTTGTCCTTCCATATTTCAGGACGACAACGTCTCCTGTTGCTCCAAGTCCGACAGTTTGTCCAGTCAGGACAGCCTGGAGAACGAGGAACCCTTCAAGAGCGCCGTCCTGCACTACTCGGAAAAGCCCGTCCAAGATCTCAAATGCCCCAACGACACGTGTCCTCCGTTGTCAGTGCCCGGGCCCACCCTCGTCGCCGTCAAGCCGCACATTCACAGGCTCCCCGCGGACCTCAACTACAACCTGCCCACCCAGAAGGAAACCTGCGCCTCTGTAAATAACCTCAACAAGTTCTCAGCCGACGTCAGTGTGTGGAAGCACATGAATACGGGAAGCCCAAAGTGCCACCTGAGTCAAGAATCCAGCGGGTCAAAGGCCTCATCGCCCGCGGCCTGCAGAGTCCAGTTCACGAAAGGCATTCTTAAAACTGTGCCCGGCGAAACGCCAGCAGAATCGCCGCAGAGTCACGCCAACGCCGCCAAACCCGTTCAGTTTTTGGTGTGTGACAGCATCGAAGTGGCCAAAGCCAGGTCCAAGGCTGCCGAATACAAGAACGCCTCCAAGAAGCTGCGCTGGCTGGACGAGGAGGCGGGCGAACCCGAAGGGCCGCGACTGAAAGACGGTCACTCGCAGACGTGGGCAGATGTCGGGATTCAAGTCGGCACCGACACGGTGGCGCCGCACATCCCTCGCGGGGACTACTCGGCCAGGGTCGGGGCGGGTCTGATTTCCTCGGGCTTTGTCGCCCAATCCCCGGTCCCGGTGGCCAGGATCCGAGGGGAGTTACAGACCACATTGAAGCAAGGGGGCCCCACTAGGGGCCCACACGGCAGCGACCAGGTTGTTCGTGTCAGCCATCAGCTCGCTCCTCCGCCTCCTGAGGAGGTGACGCACAAGGACACGCAACGACTTATGACGGGCGATGGCGCCGTCATCAACGCTCGCCTGCTGCCCTCATTTAGCCGCCCCACCCCCGACAGCAGCTGGAAAGGCTCGCCCGCTTTCGGTCATCCGCAGACGCCGGCGGGCGGCAGAGGGCGGGGGGCGACATCAGGAGAAAAAGTATTAGACCGCACCCCCACCGACGAGGAAATCTATCAGCTGTGCCAGGATGTCCGCAACGCCTTCATCAGCACCGCGGGACCACAACTGGACACATCATTAGGCACACCTGCACAGCGTAATGACATCCAATACAAAAGCTTTGTTCACGCTTCTTTTATGTTGCCATGGAAAAAGAATGGCCTCAATTTTTTTTCAATGTTATATAATATGTCATTTAAAAAAAATTCTCTCATTGTTTCGTCATAAAATTTAAAAACTATGACCTGAACCCTCATCAAAAATGTTCATGGGTTGTGACTTGCTTCAGGTTCAGTTATACAATCAACATCATGGAAATTAGTACATTTTAGAAATGAAAATATCTTCATTAATGAAAGATTTGTTTATTTTTTTACATTATCTTTTACATATGAACCACTGGACAAAAATTTGGACAGAAACTGTCCAAAATTATTTTAAATGTAAATGAAATGTAATCTTGATTTGTATTTGTATCTAAAATAAAATATATGCTAAATATTTAATATATATACATATATAAAATACATATTTTTATAAGTAAAGATTATAATTATATATATGCATATATAAATATATATATATTTTTTTCTGACAAAATAATTGATTTTATGATAAGCGCAGCAGATTACGTTGGCCCATGACCATTTTCTGTGTATTTATTTTCATTGTCGCGGTGCAAATATGTGTCTTAAGATTTGGACCCCATTTGTGTCCTCAAAAACCGAAAGATTAGGAACACCTCTCCTGTTGTACACCACTTTCAACTCCTGCTGTTAAATGAATGTAACTGGCAGCGTCAATCAAAAGTCAGCATCGTTGATTGGTGTACCTAATGAACAGGTTGGCGAGTGTCAATCAACCTCAGTCAAACGAACCTTCCACTTCGCTGACAATGTCATTTGCGCTTCTGGTTTTTGATGTTACATTTGCCTCAACTTTTCTCAGACAAAGCCGGGGCCCCCCGATGTCAGGCTTCGACGAGTGGGCGAGCCACGAACAAATCCGGTGCGGATCAGAACCGACGGCCTTCTGGTTCAACCAATAAGAAACCTCCTGAATTCTTTAAGGTAAGGTGGTATCATTTTTTTTTTTAGATGCTCACATTTCAATTACATTTTTGAACCATTGATACGTTTTATTCTTTTGCTGTGGCCATTGAGTGACCGTCGATAAGATTCTGCACTCTAACACGCTTTGTAAATCTTCTAGATCACATGTCTCCAGGCTACAAATCCAGTCGAGCTATCTCCCAAAGGGTACTCCTCAGATCACCCAAACAAAGGTTTGTCGGCAACAAAATGGCCACCATCCAAACTGGCGAGTCACTGACGTCATGAAATTTTCTGTCACAGGCGTGAAAACTGCCAGCCAGCGTCGTCTAACCGACATGTACGCTTACGTTCCGCCGGAGGAACGTGGCGGCAAAGCGCACAGGACGACCTCGCAGCAGTACCAGCAACAGTACCTGCGCCGACACCCGGCGCCCACGTCCATCTCTGTTGAGGAGCAGAGAATCTTTCAGTCCCTGGACCGGCTCAACTGCCAGCTGTACCGCAAAGGTGGCTTACATTGACCGGCACCTGGACCGAAGTCTTCCATCCCAGCAAGAAGGCAGCCGAATGGCGCTACGTAGCACTTAGCTTCCAGGTGAACAAGCGTGTGCCTTGTAAAGGAACGTGAATAACCAGGAGGGCAAGCGTTACGCCGAATCGAACGCTCCTTCCGCACTAACTTTGGAAGTTCAAGCCATCATTCGGCAGCAGTGAGGATCATCCCTCATTTAAAAAAAACAAAAACTGGATTTACGCTGCAGGTCCAAGTGCCTCATTCCGATTTAATGCCCGTTTCCAGCTCGCTAACCTCAGTAGCACTACGTCACATTTTTTTTTCTACATGACTTGTGTGAAAATCCTTGCTCACAGAAACTTACAGTTCATAAGTGAGCATCAATCATCAATATTCACAGTGGATATCAAAAGTCGACACACCCTTGTTCAAATGTTCAATGGCAGGCATCATAAAATGAGATTGCAACACCTGAAATTTCCGAGAGGAATCATGCGTCGGGCCTTTTTTTCTAGTGTTCCAAACTGCGGTTTAGTGTGACGACACCATCTCCAGGTTGCTGCTAGAACGTGAAAAAAAATGTCGGGAACAGCCTACTAGAACATCCGAATTTTATTTGAGGTTAGAGTCATTTAATGATGGCAGGTGTGCTGCCTTCCTTTTTAATGTGGATTTGTGGTTCATTCTGAACACAACCATAGCCCACTTTATCCCCCCCCCAAAAAAAAGTTATTTTTGTGTTTAGGCTGACAATGGTGACAAACGTTTTTGAAATGATTTACTTTTGTTCTACTTTTTTACTTCACCAGAAAGGATTATTTCTGCTTTTGGCATTGACAAAGTCTATCCGTTCCGCTCCAGAAAGAAAATGCGAACCGGTGGATTTGTTACATTCGCGATTACTGTCATGTGAAGACAATTGACAATCTTTACACGACTGTCCTCCCCAGCGTAGTTGTAGAAAAAGTGCCTTTTGTTGACCAATCGTAATAGTTGTATAACAAGCTGAAACCTACATTTGACCTTTCTTTGACTCTAAAATGTTTCAAGGCACTCATTGCTGAAAAAGATAACCAAAAGTATTTCGTATACAACTCGTGTAACAGGTTATGAAGCTTTTTGCGTGATCCAATAATGGCAGCGCAGGGGGTGAGTGGGGGTTCGAGCTTTATCAGCCACTTACGGGAGGGGGGTTTATGTCGCTCCTCCTCCGACATGTCTGGTTTTGCCCGATCGTCGGCCTGCTCAGACTTGTGCCCCAAAAAAACAAAGATAGAGGAAGCCCACCGAAAGTGTTAATGGCTCCTCTCCATATTGATGACACTTTTATTTTTTTTAACTGCTCTGCTCTTTTGTGTGCATGTACTGAATCCCATCCCCCCAAAAAAATCTCATCACTTCTTTCCACTTTCCGGTAAGTGATTCAGTAGCACACGGTAGCACATTTGTTGCACGGTGCTCCTTTATCGCTAACGGGAGGCGGTGAGCTTTCGTGACATTTAAGCCCCGGGCCGGGACAACACCCAAGAAAGACAGACGGAAAATAAGGGAAGACGTTTCCACTCGGTTGCAAGTTGCAGCTTGCGCGGCGTCGGGGCCCTAATCTCCAGCGTTTTGTCACAGTCCATTGAAGACTTACAAAAACCACCCAAAAAAAAACCCTGCTTGTAAAGAAGGTAAAGCTTCCTGGCTACCTGGAAATTGACGTACGTCTACTAGTAAGTCAACAATCATAGCAGGATTGGGCCATTTGTTTCGTCTCACGGGTGACAAACATCAAGCAGATCCAAAACAAAAATTAGGTACAGTAGTCAGCTATCCATTTCGCAAGCTGTTTATATTTGAGGCGTGCAAGTGCGCATTGCGTTGTCATGCTTGGCTTGCAATGACAGGTTTAAGTCGCCGGCCAGAATATTAGGTACACCCCCACTCAATAGGGGGCCGTCTGAATTTGAGACCAGAATATTCGTGACGGCCTTCCCCCGTCATGCAATGCACACTGGAAAATACAAGCACTCGGAAAAATGTCTGTGGGTCACAAATGACCCGCTGTATGTTCAGCAATCAAACAATGTCCTAAAATGGAGTTGGATATATCATGGGATTTTTGAAAAATCGATTGAGAAGAAAACCACCTTGCTTTTTAGTTGTTTTTTTTTTTCTCGTGTTTTAACCAAGATCGTGGGTCCGTTTGACCGGCATCATAACTTTTTGACTTTGAGATGAATCCTGTGAAGCCAATAGGGAACTGCTGCAAAGAGAAAATCCCTGACTGATTGAGGCATCCCGAAAAATGTTGAGGACTGCTTATCAGTGCCACGTGGCTTTGGCGGCAAAGTCTAACATTTGTCCAATGGAAGCTCTTCAACTTACTTCAACATCAGCACCAAATTGCCTTTTCATAAAACAGAATGAAAGAATAAAAGCAGCTTTTAGCGGACAGCAGTCAGTTGCAACATCTAATTCCTTGCCGAACTGCTAATGCTAATGCTAATGATAACGATAAGATGTTTAAGCCGTGTTTTCTCGAAAAAGACAGATTTTTAAAACACGATATATGCTTTGAATGAATGGGCCATTGATCACAGTATGCAAAATGGTGTTGGCCATCGGTGACAATTGATCACCCGTATTCTGTGCGTGTGAATATTATTCTAATAAACCCGAACTGTGGATGGCATGATAAACAATGCCTTCTCGGTGACAAGACTGCAAACGATGCCCGCGCACGCTCACTGAGGCGTTGCGTCACCTCGGCCACCCCGCTGAAAAATTTTCTGGCAACACGCCCCTGATTTAAGCGGACCGAACATAATAGACTGTAGGGGGCAGCCAATCTCCCCTTTGTGCCTTAAAGAGATCCATCCCATAATACCATCGCATCAGGCATCGTAACACAAGTGACCCAGAGATTGATTGACAGTAATACATCTTGAGGACATTGGAGGACAGCGCACAGCTTTAAATGGAGGAGTCGGGGGAGGAGGAGTAGGGAAGGCGGGTGGG
>CAAKHF010005319.1:68274-84450 GCA_901007745.1 Hippocampus kuda
AAAAAAAAAGGGGGGGGGGGTGGTGGGGGGGGGGGGGGGGGGGGGGGGGGGGGGGGGGGGGATGTCTCGGGTCATAAACTAATGAAGGTTTCTAATTTAGACACACCGGCCAACTAGGAAGGGTAATCACTGTTTCCGGACGCTTATTAAATGCAGCTTTCAATGAGCTTTTAGTCCGTGGGAAGTCAGCCCTAAACTGGGGTGAGCTTCTTTGGGGGGGGCGGGGGGGTGGCAGGGTTTGGCTGGGGGCTGTTATTGTCTGGCCTCAGGGTCAGGTAGAGCCATGCGTTGATGAGCGCTTGTATTTTCCCAATTGGATTTTAAACACTTTAGATCGGGCCAATTTTCCCACGTCCAGTGGTGGTTGTTTTTGTTTTTAAATTTTAATCTCGTTGTTCATGTAACAATGACAATAAAGCAAGTCTAAGTCTTTATTTTATTTTATTAGCGTCACAAAACAATTTTGAAAAAAAAAGCCCGGCAGTCTGTTTATTATTCGTTCTTTCCATTTTCATTTGGCTACCAAAAGTAAAAAGTGATTGATTATTATTATCTTTTTAATCTAACACACACGGAAAAAAGACAAATGCTGCTTTTTTTAAAGACTAACGCTAATTGGTGCAACAGCTCTGCTTACTTTTTCGGTTTGACATGAAAGCAGGTCGGTAGAACCTTACATCGGATGAGGGGGGGGGATTTCTGCTTGATAGTGTCTGCATCAGACAGTGCAATTGCTTGAAAGTGGCTCTGGAACTCCTGCAAGCTGAGCAAGTCGAATCGTGTGTTTCAAAAATGCAAGATGGCTCGCTCACTGTCTGATTGTCAGAAAAGAAGAAAAAATATTGACATGTGAATGGCGCGCAGGCACACCAGAGTACCACCTCTTTGTATACCATCCGGTAAAAAGTAAAGTTTGCGTCACAAGCTACAGAACCTGAAACGAGGTCGAGGCGCTCATTTTTGCTTCTAGACATTGCACCAAATATCTACATCGCCATCTCGTTCGGTCTTTTACAATCTGTTAACAAGGCCTTGTACTCGTGCTTCTCCTCATCCAAATTTGATTTCACTCCCGACCGTTGTGACCCCGTGGCTGCACAAATGGCGTTCGGGGAAGACGCCATTGTGGGCCTGTGTGAAGAGCTCATTTGGGCTAACTTTGTGTTTGACAAACTTTTGCTTTATTGACCACACACACAGACAAGACCCTTTCCTGTTCCACTCGGGGGAGCTGTCAGCTCAGCACACAAATGGGACTGTGAGAAAGTCGAGCCCGGTGTTTACCGAAGTCTTGATGTAACACCTCTGTCCCAGACATCAATGCTTCTACTGTCAGCTGAGGGCATCTCCGGCATGGGAAGTTGGTCTCCTCAGGTGGGAGCAGGGGTTAAACTCACCCAAAGAGCTTCACTTTGCACACTATCCCCAGAAGAGGTTGTTTTCAAATTACGTTCCCCACAGAAACAATTAATCCAGTATGTTCAGTACTATTTTCTGCTTATGATACATCACCACAAATATCTTTGCCACATTGTTTTAAAAATCACAACCCAAAAAAGTCTTGTAAACTTGGCTGAGGACCGGCAAATTTGTCTTGGGTGTTGAAATTCATTTAAGTTGCATTCAGAGTTTGTTGACTAAAATGTTTCCGTTCCGTGGGTCCGAGATTGATCAGTCCATAACATGCTATTTAAAGACAATCAACCGTTAAACGTTCTCCTCTGGCAACATGTTGTAGAGTTGCTATGAAACTGTTCTTCACTTGACAAATTCAAGCTAACGGCTAAAACTCGAGATGGAGTCACTACAAAGCAGTTATGGGCTTGACAAGTCCAAGCTAAAAATTCAGATTTAGGTTTACATTTTCTAACAAAATGTGTGCAGCGTTTCATGACTCATTTTAAAAATATTTCTTGGTTTGACAAATTTAGGCTAACAGCTGAAGTAGCTATCCAAGTTATTCTTTTCTTGATAAATTCAACTTTGTGGCTAAAAGTTGAGTTAAATTATCTATTAAAATATATCTTAGAATCCAAGCTTTACACTGGCATTAAGCTGACGTTTAAGATTGTGTTGCTAACAAAATTGCTATTGGCTTGACAAATTCAAGCTGACAGCTCAAGTTCAAAACTTTGAAAATGGTTGTTGGCGTGACGAATCGAAGCTTTGAGCTAAAAATTCAACATAGATTGCCAACAAAATTGTTCTTGGCTTGAATAATTCAAGCTAATGGCTAACTTGCCATTGACATAGTTCCTTGAGTTTCTGGAATGGCAATCGTTTTTAGAAAAAGAAAACATCTGTGTTAATGACTAACACCTTTCAAGATCAACCTATTAAGATGACAAATATACATTTCTAGTGGGGAGGGGGGGTAGCGAAAGCCACACACTCACAGTCTTTAGCTGCATCTTGTCGAAACAAACGCCTCTTCAAAGGGAAACCCAAAGCCACAATGAGGTCACAGAGGTTGCCCCAATAATCTCTCTTGATGATGTCCTGCTGATAGAAAGGCAACCAGGCATCCCCCAGCCAGACCAGAGCCGAGGTGGTCATCCTCATCTTATGGGCCTGATTATATCTGGGCCCCCCCTTGGTGCATGCAGTCTTTAGTCCCTAGCTTCTACCGCCTTCTGAGCCTGAGCCATCCTAAGGGCAGCTCCTGACAACCTCGGGAACACCGTTTCTAAAATCTTAGAGAACAACTCATCTCTAGGGGGCATTTTTCATGACAGAGATCCTCACAATCATTCCAGTTTCGCCTCTGATCTAACTTTACACAGCGTGATAGCACTTATTAGTGGATCAGTTCTCAGAACGGATATTTGCTGGTTTTGCTGATGATTTGATTGTTCTCGGTTGGGTGCAAGGACTCGTGGTCCGTTTCCATGAAAAGTAACTCACTGACCGAGCCATCGTGTTGTACGCTTATGATTCTGTAACTCTGAACAACAACAACAACCCTCCTCCTGTTCCTCAGCAGGACATTATAAATAACACCCGCACAATAATCGGCGCCATGATAAGTTGGTCATCCATCAAGGACATCTCAATGGTCCAGGTGGATGAAGAGTCGTCTCTTTGCCCTCATCTGAGTCATACGAAACTGCGATGAGAGTCCAATTGAGCATCTTCACGACCATCCATTTTGATATAATTGAGCTGTAAATGTACTGTGACAAAAATGAATAGGACGGGGGTGGGCATGGGTTAAGAATCGTGACTTCATTCTCCACGGCTGGTTCATCAACAACAAGCAATCCTTTGAGTGGACCAAAATAGCACAACGCCACCATCTCATCCGCTGCCTAAGCTAAGTCCGCTTACACATGATAAGTGTTGTATTTGTAGTATTTCCACAGCAAAATACCTCCAGTTAGCCACAGACCTGGCGTGCAAAGTACAGTTTCAAAATGATTTAAAACACCTGTTTAAATTACTTGTCTGATTCTCTGGATGATTGAAACATTGTATTTAACATAATTGGATCTATTTGTATGACTTGGTAAAATTATGCCAGCTTCAATTCTGTCTGAAGTGGTTATCAAATCAGTTAGCTCTTTAAATATATCTTGGTTTGATTATTTAAGCATAGGTTGAATGCTTCCAACATGATTTTTCTTGGCTTGTCAAACTATAGCATGTGCTAAAAGTCAGGCTAAAGTTGATAATATATCTGTTTTTGGGTTGACATTTTCAAGCTAACTGCCAAGCTAACGTTGCCAACATGTTAGTTCTTTGCTTGATAGTTCCTAGCCGCTATAAGTTGAGCTAAAGGAGCTAACAAAATTGTTCTTCTCTTGATAGATTCAAACTGAAAGATAAAATGTAAGTTTTAAGTTGCTGTGAAGCAAATTCTTGGCCCGACAAATTCAAAGGTCACGATAAGAAATATTCAAGCTAATGTCAAATCCATGCTGTAAGCTAAACCTATCAACATAGGTCCATGTTTGACAAATTCAAGCTAAAGCACATATCAAAATGGTTCTTATCCAAAAATAAATAAATAAACAAATAAATACATTTTAAGAAAACCATGACGCTAACAGCTAATATTCAAGCCAGAGTTGATTAGTTAGGCAGTGTCCTGCCATTTAGTGGTTTGCCCCCAGGGAGAAAAGAGGCCGGGGAGGGTGCTAGCAACCCCACCACAGGCGAGTAAAGATAACACGCAGCAGTTGCGGCCGCGGTGCGGGTTTGAGGATCATCAGCAATTCCTCGCGGCAACTGGTGGGCCACCCCCACCCCAACAGTTGCCGCCACGCTTCTTTTTTTTTGTTTGTTTCATGTTTCGCCCGCAGGAAGTGGCGTCCGGCTCGGGCCATATTGGGCTGGCTGAATGGATTATCGTTTAGTTTTACAGCCTGGTGATGAATTACCTGCCGCTTGTAACTCATTGACCCGCTTCCCGAGTTACTAAATGTTTGGAACACAGATTGCTGGTGAGGCGGAAAAGATTGGATTTCATCACTAACGCCTTTGATCATCAACTTTTTTGTTGTTGTTGATTTGTCCATACAAATATCTTGATAGCTTGATAGAAACGTCAATAGAAAAGGAAGAGGTGGACCACTCTGTTTATGAAACACGCACAAAACAATGGAGTGTGTTGGCGGTAAACATGCTAAGCAGTTGAACATTACCGTATAAATCAACAAATGTAAATCTCAGTTGGGTGAAAGGTGACAAAGCAAACAGTAATTAGTATTAGTGTGCTCAAAGTGTAAAAAAAAAAAAAGTTCTCACACTCTCTCACTGTCTCTGTATATCTTGAAACAGTGACATGTACTTATATTTCTGCGAACCCTTTGATGTGGCCCGTTTTTAATTTTATGATTAGACTACGCGGCAGGCTAATTACAAAAAAAAAATGTGCGGCAGGCCCACGTGTGGCCCCCGGGCTGGACTTTAGATTTGTCTGACTTCCAGGGAGAAAAAAGACCGAAATAATTGTAGTTGCGGACACTGGTGTACTCGGGTCTCATCCAAGCGTCCTTTCCTTCTCCTACTGTTTCTCTCCCATTCTCCTCCCCTTTATAACAAATGTCAAAATGTCATAGTTTCCATAGTGGGAAGGGGAGGTCAGGGCGGAGTGCAACGGGACCACAGCAACTCGGGCAGCCATTCGCTTTCCGAGGGGGGGGGGTGGAGCTTCCGTGGATGTTTTTTCCCCCCTCTTTCAATCCTTTTCTCTATTGGACAGTTGTATTGCCCCCGCTCCCTGTGACCCCTCTTTCTCAAGGGGGCCCCTCCAGTCTGAGCAGTTCCAGCTACTTTGCTTGCTTTGCTTTGCTTTGCTGTGTGTGTGTGTGTGTGTGTGTGTGTGTGTGCGTGTGCGTGTGCGTGTGCGTGTGCGTGTGCGTGTGTGAGGGCCACGAGGGGGAGGGAGTCCGGAGTCGGGGATCTGGCAGCTCCTTTGATCAGTAAAGCATAAACAAGAGGGGGGCTTCAAAATGGGTTGCATTGTGCAGCGGAGGGTGGTCAGGGTTGGGCTGTGGGGCTCGGGGAGGAGTGCTGAGTCAGGCCCTCTGGGATTATGGCCGAGCCGAAAGAGAAATAGTCAAACATGAGTTGACATTTTAGCTTGAATTCACCAAAAGGAACGATTGTGATAAATGCTTTTTAGCCGTTCGATTGAATTTGCCGAGCCAAGTTTTACGTCAACACAACCTTGGTTTTTAATTAATTAATTTTATTTTTTGCTGTTGGCTTGAATTTGACAAACCAAAAACTATTTTCAAAGGAACTTTCTTAAATGTTAGCCATTTAGCTTGAATTTGTTCAGCTGCGATCAATAGTGCTAGACATTTTTGCTTTTCGCTTTAATTTGTCAAACCCAAAATAAACAGGCGACTAACTCATTGACTCATTTTAATTGCTACTTTAGTTTGACTTTTTAATTGTTTCGAAATTTATTTTGCTTTTGTTTTGCTCACAATTTTGTCTGAAATTCAGATTAATCAATCTAGAGCTATTTTGACAGTCAAATCAGGATGACGCGGCTTTCAGAATACGACTTAAATTGAAACTCGTGGCTAAAATTCGAGATAACGTTGCACACAAAATAGCAGTACTTGATTTGAGAATATAAGGTGAAATGTAAGATGAAGTTGCCCCAAAAATTGTTTTGGCTTGACATGTTCAACTCGGCGGCAAAAAGTCAAGTTGAAGTAAAAATCAAAATAGTTTTTAGCTCGACAAATTCTTGTTTAAATATTTATATAATGTTGCCGTTGGAATAATTCTTACCATGACAAATTCAATTTAATGGTTCAAATGTGAGCAAAGTTGCTATCAGAATAGTTCTTGGCTTGACAAATTCAGGCTAAGTGCTAACTACAGTTGTAAGAAAATCTGCGCTTCAAAAATTCACCAAACCAAGTTAAGCTAAAGGAAGAGTGCCGAGTCAGGCCCCAGTCAGTCTCTCTTCAGATTACAGCTGAAGAGAAACCTGCCAAGAATCCCAAAACTAAAGCGCGGGATGTGACCACTGGCCGCTAGGTTAATTCGTCGGCCATATTGTAAACACAGGAGTTGCGGACACCGCGTCAACAAACTGCTGGGGTCTGTTTTGTTTGAGCCGAGGGTCGTCTCCGCAGCGAAATAAAAAGAACATGAATGGTGAGGGGTTTTAGGTCGTAGCTCAGTCTGCGCTTTTGTCAAGCAGGTGAACGCTTTGTAAATGTGGCGCCAGATTGTTCAAGCCCCTGACACTCCACAGTGTCCAGGGGGGCGGGGGGCTTCCAGGAAAAGGGGGTGGGGGAAGGACCCCCTGCGTTGAACCCTGGGACTGACCCTCCCTCAATAGAGAGGGTCTCGCTCGGGAGAGGAGGGCTTCCTGTATTAGCTTTCCATCTTAATCAAGCAACAAGTACCAACAAAGCACTAATTATCAATGCCTTCACAGAATGCGACACAATACCCCCCCACCCCACCACCACCACTACCCCGACACCCACCGCAATCCTCCCGAAAGCCCCTCCCGCTCCTCCCCCCTCACTGCCAGGCAAAGTGGAGCCGTGAAATAGATGCGGCAACATTGTTCCGACCTTCGCTCGTTGTTTTCAAAGCTTTGAGACCGGCGTCTCACCTGAGGCCGCAAACTCCTTTTGTAGCCCCTCCGCCAACGGGTTTTGTTTTGATTTTATGATGACATGAAATTCCACTTAATGATCCCAGTGAGCAGTATTATTGCTAATTAAATGTCAGGTTTACGCACGTTCTCCAACTGGAGTGGCACTAGTCAAACCATAATTTAAAATATCTAAAAAGAAAAAATACTGCAAAAAAAAGAAACATGTCTCGCAAAAAAAAAAATCCAACAATAAAGTACGAAACAATTTTGAAAACACAAAGTATTACAAGAATATTTGAAAACTGTGCAAAGCATTCAAGGGAAATCTACCAAAATATCACTTGCATCATAACAATTTTTAAAAATCAACAAGAAATACAAAAACAAAACAAAAAAAATAGACACACACTGTAAAGTAAAATTTGTACAATATTAGAAAACAGTATTAGATGAATAGACAGAAACACACATTTTTTACACTAAAAAATAGACATATTTGAGATTTAAGATCACATGAATATTAGAATACAAAACTAGCAGGCAAATATGTGAAATGTGTGAAATCTTAGACAGGAAATGCAAATATGTTTAGGAATAAAATATTGTTAAATAATGCAGAATATTCAACAGTAAACAAATATTGGATACAAATATTAAACATTTTTTTCAAAAAAAGCGTGAAAAAAAGATTCAATAAGAAAATGCAGCAAATAAATATTCATCAATATTGTCAAATGGTAGACACCAACCATTTCAAAACAATACAAAGTATAAGAGAAAAATACAAAAATGTGACAAAATGCTTCCACGTTCTAAAAAATACACACTTTTCAGAATACCAGATATTGGAAGAAAAGCAGCAACACGTTGGACAGAAAGACAATCATATGACACAAAAAAGAGCATCATTGTCAAGAATTATGCACATTTTATGATATATTAGACAAAACAAAGTCACAAATACTAGCCAAAAACATTAGCAAAAAATACAAAAACAGAATAGTTTACTATTAGAAAAAAAATTAAAAATAATAATACAGCAACACAACAAGTATTAGACATCCCCCGCCCTTAAAAAAATCTTTTAACCTTGAAACACAACAGCACCACAGAATCAAAAACCGTAAGTTGCTGCTCGCTAGCCGATGTTATTTGACAGTATAAGAGCAATAGCTGCCATCTGTTGCCTTGGTGTCATCAGATGGCTCGCCTCTGACTGCAGAAACTCTTTTTGCCCGGCTGCAAGTGTTTTTCACGCCGCCGATTTCCCGAGAATTAAAGGCAAATGTGTTTTCCTGGCGCGTGTAAGCTGATTTTGGAAACTCGCTGTATCGCTCCCATTGTTCAGTTGAAAGCTCCGCGACTGACTCATCAGTTCCTGCGCGCCTGCCGCTTCACATGAGGCCGCCCTCCGCTTTGAACTTTTCCCCCCCAAACTGATTGTCTTATCTTTCTTTGTCCCCCGGCAGCCACATTGATCAGACCACCACTTGGCAGGACCCCCGCAAGGCCCTGCTGCAGATGAACCAGGCTCCCCCACCCAGCTCCGTGCCGGTCCAGCAGCAGAATCTGATGAACCCGGCCAGCGGTGTGTGTTATTTTATTTTATTTTTCTTGCTATTGAAATTGTATTGCTGGTTATGAGTCAGTCAATCTTAAATAAAAAACAAGAAAAAAAGTAAGAAAGGAGGAAAAGAGAAGTTCTGGGATTTGCGTCTCAAACTTGCTGTCTTGACCTGGGGCAGTTCAAACTGCTATGCAAATGTTTACTAACCAATCGCATGGAAAATCCCTGTGCAACACTAAAACGAAAATGCATGACTTATTTTCAAATACGGAAGAGCGAAATCGGTTCGAATTGACTCGCCCTAACCCCGAACAAATTTGTGACCTCTGTCTCTGAGTGCATTAGCAATAAGCTAAGCTAAGTGTTGAGAGCGGACATCAACTTGATGCCTGTTGAACGAGTTCAACCACAGCACAAGCTAAGTAATACAAAAATAATTTGAGCAAAAAAGAAAAAAAAATACTTTCTTAGCTCAAAATTGTTTTTTTTCCCCTTCTAATTTGTTTCCCTGTCTGCTTTATGGCACCAATTTGTGGTCTCAGGACTAACGTAAGCATGCGCAAGATAAATCAGGTGATTCCTAACTTGTTCCTGATTGGAGCAATCACATGACTTTGTATATTTATACGACCTACACTTACAGAATTCTGGTTTTTATTATTTTAAGATGAACTTTCTTACTCATAACCTTTCAGAAAATCTCAATAATAGCATGTGATTTTTACGGGAGGCGTTTGCACAAAAAACTGCCCGGTAACAAGAAATATCTTGGCTGACCAAGCACAAGCATATATTTTGGTAATTTGAGAAATTTATTTGGTGCTTTTATTTTCCGGTTGCATTGGCACATAACACTGGCCAACAAATGTTTACAATTTTTAAAAAATTTTTATCCTGAAACGTCAGGACTCTAAATTACAACGCATGGTAAAAAAATCTGGCATGTATTGTGCCAGATTTTGTCGGTCAAAGTTAAAAACAAACATTTAATAAAAACCCGATGTGCTGGGGGAAAAAAAATGTAATTTTTTAAAAAAATTGCGTCAATGACACATTTCAGGACACATAAAGCCATCCCCGATGAAGATTTTGCGGTGTCATTTATCTTACATGAAGTCATAAATCCCTCATTTCATTCCGTTTCCCCCGTGTGGTTCCGGGTTTGCACAACTATCCTCAGACTCGACCACCGGTACTTCTGTCTCGGCATTTCATGGCTACGTGCTAGTCGCTACTCGTCAGCCAGGCTCGGCGTTGCTCGCTGGAGTCCGCGCTGCTGGAATTTGCCTCGGGTGAGGTGAGACCCAAATAGAACGTGACAGGTCCTGTCTGACATGTTTTTTCGGAGCGCCGCGACTCCCAGGTTACACGGAAAGCGTCAGCCGTCCGTCATATTGCTGCCTTGCGTGCAAATCTGCTCTTGTTGAGAGCTGGAAAAAGATTTCGGAGCCCATCAAAAGGTGTCGAAATGACATTTCGCTCCCACTATACAGTCGTGTTTCCGGTTTCGAGCAACAATTATCGAATAGCTAGATCGCAATGTGTGTCAGAGCGAGATCATCGAAGTTGTTGCAGTCGAGATTTACGTATCATTTAGCAGTGAAAAGTTGTATTGCAAAGCATCGGTTCGGGTTACTGATTGTTGACAGTGTTTCAAATGTGTGTTTTATACTCATATAATTTTTTTTCAATATGGTCTCTCTCTATATTGTGGGTTTTCACCAATTGCAGCGTTTATTGTACAAAAGGAAAAAAAGCAACTCACCTTACTGTACTTGGAATCATCATTGGCTCGCTAATTGCACGCATTTACTGCGAGATGCTATCGCTAGCGTGTCCACATGCTAACCAAAGGCATGAGAACTGCTTTATCCATTCCCGCTCACAATCACACCTGGGGACCATTTGGAGCGACCAATCAACCTTCCGTGCAAGTTTTGGGGATGTGGGAAGAAACCGGAATACCCGGAGAAAACCCACGCACGCACACACGCGTAAACATGCAAACTCCACACAGGAAGGCCGGAACCAGATTCGAACCCTGCACCTGTGCACTGTGAGGCGGTTGTCCTAAACAGTTGACAATGTGCCGCCCAGGACGGCTTTATGCGCCACAAATTATAATATGCCCCCTGGTGATAGCGAGCGTTGGCATTAAAACAATCTGATAGTGTCCAGTCGGTCCATCATTTGGCCTATGAATTGTCCCACGCTGGTGTCATATTTATCAATAAAATACCATAACATCCACTACACGCGCCGAATTTTTCTTTCTGCACCTCGATCAAATACAAAGTACACTAAAATTGCGTTCATCCCCCTGCGCCACGAGTTTGGCCTGTTTTTTGTGAGTCTAAAACCTAGTCTCTTTTTTTTTTTTTTGTCACTAAATTTGCAGTCCCAGTGAGGTGGAGCGCATCTCCTAAATTCACGAGCACACTGAACCTGACCATTGCCCCGGCACGATGCGTCTGTTTTTACGCCGACTATTTTCTGCTACCAAATTGTCGGATGAGTCAGGGGCAAGGCAACCGCCCAGAGATGTGCAACACCGCCACAAACACGAAAATGAAGTTACACCCATTTTTATGCCAAGCGCATGGCCGCCATTCTACCAAAGTAGTCTTAAAAGAGTGCATACACGCACCTGTAACCACACTAAAAACACAGCTCGTATTTTCACTAGTGAAGGCAGCACTTCATGGGCAAGCTGCCTGATTGCACTCATTCATCAGAGGAGTGGTCCCCAACTTTTTTATTTCCCCTGAGATAACTCTGCGGCACGGTACCAAGTGGCCCACAGATCGGTTTTTGGGGCTCACTGAATGAGAGAAGCAGATCAGTGTATGTGGCACATGCAGCGGACTGCAAATGCGAGCTGTGACATGAAAATGTCAGAATGGCCCGCTGCGACATATTTTGAGAAATAGGCAGCTCGCGAAAGATCAACGTGGTTGTTTAATTTCACATTTGTGAGCTGGACCGGCACTCCAGAAACCCAACACGTTGCCTTCCTACGTGCGTTTCAAAAGATTTTCATGTTCTGCCGCCACTCTCACACTCATCGGAAACAACAAAAAGCCAAAATGTTTTGACGTCACACGTGTTGTCCGCCCTCCCCCAGGACCACTCCCTGAAGGCTGGGAACAAGCGATTACATCAGAGGGTGAAATTTACTACATCAACCACAAGAACAAAACCACTTCCTGGCTGGACCCGCGACTTGACCCCCGCTTCGGTGAGTTCTGCAGCACAGTTAGTCGGACGTTTATCGTCAATGGAAAACAACAGTCAAAAGCTGTCGTCATAGAAAGTCAAACTCCCTCCCTCCCCCGCCCCGTGAAAGTTGCTCACCGCTGTAGCAGCCTGAGCGACTTTGATTTTATTTTGGACTGCTCCACGTTGCACCTCCCCTAGCGCCGCTTTGCTCTGATGCAGCACCTCACCTTTTGTCAGCCATTTTAGTGGTGAAACAACAGCTGAGTTGACTGTTAATCCTAGCAACAGCACACACACACACACACACACACACACACACACACACACATACATACAGCAAGCCCCCCACCCCACAACCCCACCACCCGCCCTCTGTTCCAGCCCTAGCTAAAGTTTCACCGGAGGTTTTCCACACAGTTAGGAGATAAGTGACAGGACCAGGTATATTGGTCAAAAAAGACAAAAAAAAAAATGTGCCATCACTTCATCCCATGTCAGCGCAGCCTCGGAGTCGACGAAGCCTGCATGTCTCGTCAGCGAATGTGTGCAGAGTCCAAAACCGAGTTGAAAGGGGAGCGCAGCAGCTGGGGAGGGGAGACGGCGGCTTTGAAGATTTCCAAGTTATGAGCGCACACGCGGCTCGCGGGCGCCTGATAGTGAAGTTTCATCGTGTTAACTGTTCCCGCGCCGCCACCGGAGCCAGAAACACAGAGCCGAGTCGGGCCTTGATCCAGAAATGGGACACATATGTACAAGACATGTCTTAGCCTTCAAGTCTCATGCAAGTTTGTTGGGGGGGGGGGATAGTGCCTCGAAAAAAAATCAATAATAATCGCACAGTCAATCGTGACTGCATGAAGATCATTTTTCAAAATGCCCTCGCATCTGTACTTGCATTCGTTAGCTCTCACACTTTGACAGTCACCATATGTCATGATTCTAAACCAGTCTCCGTATTCTAGTACTTTTGAATTTGTCTTTGCAATTCAACACATCAACAGTGCCGGATGAAGTTAGATATTCACAGTTGTTGTCTCTCTTTGAGCCATTCTCAGATGTTTTGATATGATCTAACTAAATCGCAGATTTTTGCCTATTTTAGGCCCACGGGTCTGCAACGTATATTGTCCAAATTCAGTTCCACGGTAAATCACGCGGGCTAAAAGCAGACCCTGCTAGCTAGCTAGCTAGCTAGCTAGCGAGCGTTAAGACTCGTAAAGCGAAGTCTTTCAGTCTTTTCTTCTTAGGGAATGAGCAACGCAATGGACCAAAACGATCGTGAAGCTTCAGCTTGAAGTTGTTGACTTCTGGCCGCTTTGACGGCGCTTGGCGTTGTCGCTGAAAGACATAAAATGTTGCTTTGTTGTGTCGGATTTGGAACGTATTCCTCCACACTGAACTCTGCTGCCATGCAGGTGTCCAATCGCCGGCCAGCTGCTTTAATAATGGAGGCTAATTTGAGCTCGGAAGAGAAAAGCAGTACAGCGCCTTTAACGGAGGCCTGTTGCCAGCTGCCCCCCCCCTGCCCCCCCTCTGCGTCCCCCAGCCCCCAACACACACACACACACAAACATCCAACTCCCCCTTCCCACCATTTTTCGTGAGGCCCAGTGCAGGCACGGCCTCGTTGTGCTGTTGCTCTAGACAGACTCGAATCTCCGCCAGGCCTCTTTATTCTGCACTCCAACTCTTAATCTGTTCCAGACCTTTTCAGTCATAGAACTCCAGTGAGTGTGTGTGTGTGTGTAGGTAGGAGGGGGCAAGGGAGAGAAAAAGGGGGGCCGGAGTGGGTTCAGGGTTTGAGGGGGAAGAATGGAAAAGAACACAGAACATCCAGATGAGATAAGCTTGCGTTCTCCATGGAGGTGGCGACGGGAAAAAGGAGGCCATATTGTTTTTTTGGACAGCAGCGAGCTAACTGGTTAGCCTGCTAGCTTCCTGGGTTCTAAGGCGGCTTTGTCAAAAGCGGCCTACGTGTCATGTGACTCTCCTCCGCCTCGTCTAAAAGTTGGCGGGGAGCAATGATGTCATATCTTATGTGACTTTTCATGGGATTGTGCACTAAGGCGCTCTAATTGCCGTAAAAGTAGAAGCAGTAAGTCTCTTTGAAGGAATCAATGGAGCCACACAAAAATACTCAATTGTGTGTCACGCCGGCACACAAAAATGACAAAAAAAATCAACACTTGACACGTGATCCGAAATCAGGATGTGGAAAAGTACAGTGGGCCCGAGACTAGTTTGAGAGCGTACTTTATCAGTCATCGCACAACCGATTCTAGATGGCGGCAGCGAGCGCAACTCAACACGCTTCTCAACAACGAGCGGTTGAGCAAATCAGCCACGATCAGCTGAAGTTATCCGACATCCTAAGAACGCTTTGTAACTCACAAAAATTGTCGTGGGCCGTTTTTAATTGTAGTCCGTTCGCATCTGTACCTCCACGTGGATGGCGGCGGTGTGAGTGTGTGTGTGTGTGTGTGTGTGTGTGTGTGTGTGTGTGTGTGTGTGTGTGTGTGTGCGCGCGCGTGTGCGTGCGTGTGTGTGTGGTGTAATGCGGCTCCTGGCGTGATGGCCTGATAAGCGGCGTTGTTGGCTGGCTCGTTGTGTTGCGGGCGTGCGTGAAGAAGACAAAAGGCAGACGGCATTAACTTGCTCGCTTATCTCCCTCAGCCCGGCAGCTTCGGCCGCCCTCATGTGTTGCAAACACAAACCCTCCGAAACGCACGCACACGCATTTGCACATATACACAAAGTCGACCTCCTTGTGTGCTATCAGGCTGGCCCTGAAATGAACCTGCCCTTCACTCCTATCTCGTCTCTCTCATGCTGAGCTCGTTCACGGCGGCGATTTTTTTTCTTTTTTTTTTCTCTTCCCCCCCCCGTTGTTGGCACATACTCGCCGCGCTCGCTTTGCTTTACTGTTTTGTCTGCGTGGCGGGTCTTCATTTCATTATATTACATCATTTTCGCTCTGAATGTAAGCCTCGAAGGACACGTTGGAAGAATGTTCATTTCAAGTGTTTAGGAAGGTTGACCTCCGCCAAGGCCGAACAAGCCTAATTTGGATATGCGCATTAATTATAAAGTGTAGTGCAATTACAAAGGATGTCACGAGGGGAAGTAAAGTGAAAATAGATGGACTTGATATGGTTTTGGTTGAGCACCGTTGTCCAGATCTGCACCGAAACCGAACCGATCAATCAGGAAACAACTTTTAGGAAATAACTTTTTAAATATTGAGTGAAATTAATGTGAACATAATTGAATGAATTTGACATATTTTGATTTTCTTGTTATGTATTTATATTTGTTGTCGTGATGTATCGTAACAAATATATTTTTTTAGAAAAGGTAATATAATGAATTCGTTTTTGGGGCATTATTTTGCAACTAAAAATAAATTCCTATGGAATTTCTCTCCAGATTAAAAGCATCTGTATTATGTCCATTGTTATTTTACAATGTAAAAAAAATAAAAATTCTGAATATTTTAATTATCCTGAAAAAAATCAATATTTTTAGAAAGCACCAAAAGGAAAAGTTGACAGCCCCCCGTGTTAAGTTAATGCGTTTCTAATGAACCCAGAAAACAAACAAACCAAAAAAAAACCCCTTAAAGTCATCGACAAAAAAGTGAGTCAGCCGTCGCAAATTTGAACAATGACGCCAACGTATTTTAATCAGTTTCGCTGGTGCCACTGAAAGCAGTTGAACAGCCTCTAATTTCTCTCCACCAAAGTGCCTTGCTTTGGATGACCGCATGACTGCAGGATATATTTTGGACTGTGGTTGGGGGAAAATATGTAACTGCACTTTATGGGCAACAGTTCATCTTAGGGGGAAAGCTTAACCCAGTGGTGGATGTAAATGAATTGAAAATGCGCCCCCCACCCCCAAAGGACATAACTTCCCCAGCCCTGTGTCAAGTAGTTCCTGAGTTGGTGGAGGGATATGTGCAGGAGGAACGATCTGAAGTGGAGACAAGGAGCATTCCCTCCCAGGACTGTGTGGGGGAAGAGGCGGCGGCTCTGGGACTGTGTGTGTGTGTGTGTGTGTGTGTGGGGGAGTGCAGCTCGGTAGAAGTGGGAGGCGGACAGATGAATGCGTTCGGGAGTCGGGCGGGACTGCCGGCGGGGGCCTTCGGTGCTTCCCAGGGAGCGCCCTGCAGGCCGCGCTCCATTCTGCTGCGGAGATAGTGTCAACAGACAGTGATTGAATGGTGATGAGGAAGGTGCCGGGGCGGGCGGGCGGGAGGAGCAGCTCAGGGCGAGAGCGAGACGAGCCCCCCCCCCCCCCCCCCCCCCCCCCCCCC
>CAAKHF010005319.1:86172-97355 GCA_901007745.1 Hippocampus kuda
TCCCCCCCCCCCCCCCCCCCCCCCCCCCCCCGGGCAAAAAGTGGAAAACCACTGTCCCTAATCAGGAATTTTCATATTTGTATGTGGTTGGAATGTTTGCATGCAGTTAAGTGTGAACCGGGACTTCCCGGCTGTTCCGCAGTATATTAGCACCATTTATTGGTTTTTACTTTACATATTTTGAGATAGTACACATATCATATTTACTTTAGTCTTTAATTCTAAAACCTTATGCAAAACATTCAGCAACATTCCTTTCTGAGAGAGCCCAAAGAGGCTTGCTTGCGTTGGTGGCGTAGAAGGGTGGCTCTCGCTCGACTCGTAGGCTGGAGACGCTGACAGTGTCATTTTTAAATTGGAGAAAAACATCATCACGGGTTCACCTTGTCTTCTTATTTGTCAGACAACCGTATTTTTCTGAGTGAAGAAACAAAAATTCTGACCGAGCTGACAATTTCGGCTGTCATTTCAGCCTTCGCTTGAGCCGTCAGTGTCAAGGCTTTTATCGACAAGATAACTCAATGTGCTGCACAAATTTACAAATCAACATACTATATATAGGCAACATTTAACGGCAAAATAATGTAAAATATTTAAAAACAGAATAAGACATTTTAAAGCAAAGGAAAAAAAGTAGTTTATATATAACACAAGAACATAACATTGGAAAAAATTGATTCTGTTAATGCTCTGTAATCATACAGTAGGTATGGGGCGGAGGATAGTTTTTAACCTGGATTTACACTTGAGGCAAACTTCAGTTCTGTTGGCAGCTTATTCCCTTTGCTTGCAGCATAACAGCTAAATGCTGATGCACCATGTTTACTTTGAACTTGCCCCGAGTTTGCTGACCTCTAAATCCTAGAGTGTTTATATTCCACCAGCACGATGTATCGGGATACATTTACAGCTTAAACTGTGAACATGAAAAATGTTTCGCTTTTCGCGGCAGGGCTCGGTCCCAGCTGGGAACCGCAAATAGCGACGCATTACTCTACATAACAGTGGTAACTCAAATCCGTGGTTGTGGGGATGAAAAATGTTACGCAGGCACTGTCAGATGTAACCGTTGTCTATAAGAAAGTCCACTGCAGTCGTGTAAATTGTGTAAAGCTTTCAGTTTCTAACCATGCCCTCCTCCTCACTGTCTTCCCAGCCCTGAACCAGCAGAGGATTTCCCAGAGTGCGCCTGTGAAGCAGGGCGGCCAGCTGCCCTCGGGCACCCTCAGCGGCGTCAACCAGCTGAGGCTGCAGAAGATGGAGAAGGAGAGGCTGAGGCTGAAACAGGAGCTACTTCGGCAAAGACCTCAGGTCAGCACTGGGGCTGTCTACTGTATATCCACATATTAAAAAAAAAATGTAAACAAACAAAAACATCTGATTTGATCCACTCTGGGACCGAAGAAAATCATGAGCAAATTGTTTCCACGTGAAAATGATAAGGAACCCTTAAACCAGGGGTTCTCAAATTTTTAGTTTGACAGGGGTGACGTTTTTCTTAATCTAAACGACAATTTAACACAACTGCTGTGCGTACTCCGAAATGCCACGGAAATCGAAAAGTCGCCTTTTTGCGTGAAAATTTCGTAGCCACGGCTGCCGCCATAAAATATTTTGTACTTCCAATTCAAACTGTTCACACCAGTACAATATTTTGCTCTCTAGAAACACGAGGGAGAATTAAGATAAATCTTACCCGTAAATTTTGGTCTATGAGACGAAGTCACAGCAGAAGCACACTAGCGTTCGCCGGCTAAAACAACACACTTGCCTGGTTTATGAAAAAGTGATCAGTAGAAACGGCAACTGTGTGTCACACTGTCAGCATCGCAGTGTGCGGAGAAATTTAGGTCGTTTAACTTGAGCGTTGTTAGCCCGGCAGGCGGTGCTAGCAGTGCTAGCACTTCTAGCGTGGCTAGCGCGTCAAGCGCGACTGGTGTTGCTCGCGCTTCTAGTGCTGCTAGCTCTGTACAATATAGTATCAGCATAATCGTCTTTTTTTTTTTCTTTTTTTTTTTAACACCATTAATTCTTAGCAAACGTTATTTCAGGACAACGTTGTGTTGTCGGAAGCATCAGTTGGCGACGGCAATCAACGACCATGTCCCTCTATTGTTTGGTAACTAAGGTTTATTTCAAGGATGGCCTCTTTACTCTGTTGCTGGCAAGTTGCCATCATGTATAGCTGGAATAATTGTTTCTGCGGTTAGCTCGAGTTCTTTATCCTGACAGTGTATACGTAAATAAGCAGGTACTCGAGGCAGAAGAAAATGCCTCAAGCATTTTTTTTTTTTTTTAACCGAGGTTCTCAAATTACTCGAGGACCGGTTTGAGCCCGAGTCGTAATGTTGCAATGACAAATTCATTTTCGAGAGAAAAAAAGGTTGAAAGGTTATGAGGATGAAATTGTTTCAACGAGGGAAGGGAATTTCAAAAATACAACTCTTTGTCTGATATTACTCTTTTTCCTCAGAAAATGTCCGACAAAGTATATCAATACAATTTTAGAAAACACTTTTTAACTCAGGGGAAAAAATGACTCGAGGGTGACGGGAGGGGTAATTGGTTTACTGCCGCGTCTTATCTTTTGAGTCCTTCTTATCGGCATGTTCTATAGTTTAGAATTTGACATTCAGGGGGTCTGTCAAATAATGCAGCAGTTGCCAAAATTACCACAAAGCCATGCAAAAAAAAAAAAATCCAAATAATAAATGATACTATTGTGTTAATGGAGTGATGCCTGACCTATTGTTAAGAGAAAATTACGCAATTAAAGCTAAGTAAAGCAAAAATAATACAAAAACCCCCCCCAAACTAAAACAGAATGCAAATTGAAACAAAAAAAGGTCCCAAAAATATTCAAAGAAAGCAAAAAAAAAAAAAAATCATCCAATTGAGTAAAACGCAACTGAGTTCCTAACCTCGAAAGTCGGGAACATCAAAGTGAGGACGGAAGGAGGAATGTGACCATTGGGCAATTTCGAAAAAGCGCCGTAAACGTCCACAAGCACAAAAGCGGTGCTGTGCTCCGCTAGCGTTGTTTTGGTCTTGACAAGCTGAATCTGTTTTAAGTTAAAAAGCGTGTCGTGTAAACATCTCCCTGAGCATGCAGATGTTCCCCCCCGCCGAATGTCTGTTCGAGCCGTGCGTAATTGGGCAACCGCTTTCGTTTTAGTGCAGTCCATCCGCTGTAACCTTTTCGACGTGACTCATCTCACTCGGAGGTTCAAACTTTCAAACCCCGGCTTTGATGGGCCTCCATTGTTACGCCACGCTGCCACGAAGTCTCGTGACTCATCGCTGGTAATTTGACCGCTTCCTAGTGACACATCGCCGCCTCCGCGCAGGGCGGTGCGGCCTCAGAGTTCAGGAGTTTACTCAAGGCAGCGTCCCGGCACTGGAATATCACGCAGCTTTATGGTGATGATGAACGAGGGCTGCCGCTGACTTGTTTACCGTGTCGCTCGCACCGACTCTTTCTAGTTCACAGTGTCGGAAGTGACCCAAGCGTGTGCAGACAGAAAATCTGATTGGACTGAAGGACAATTGTGAATAGGACACAGTGCTTTTACAAGTATTTATTTAGTAGTACCAGGAGGCCATAAAGAAGATGTGAAGTCATTTGAAAATTGTCATTTACTTTAATCCATCTATAAAAACTAAAATTAAATCTAAACAAATAAATTTAAAAAAAATAAAGATGATTTTGTCATGTATAAAAAAGTAACACCAATTACTAGTTTTTAATAAAATAATTTTCCAAAAAAAAAAAAAACCTAACCAAATCAAAACTGAATTTTAAAAAAAGTCAAAATGAATAAAAACTAACCCAAAAAAAAAGCCAAACTATTCGAACCCTGCTGCAGACTTCTGTGTCAAAAAATAAATAAAAAATTGGCGGGGAAACCTAAATTTTCTGTCAAAGTTTGTCATAAACCTTTAAGGACCACACAAACTTGTTTGTGCTAAAAAAAAAACAAAACAAGTTAAGCAGCTGACATAACACGGCACAAAAGCCCCTCAATGACGAGTGTCGGTCTGTGTGGGGTGGGGGTCCGCAGGAGCTCGCTCTGAGGAACCAGCTACCCACCAGCATGGAACAAGACGGCGGCGGCACCAACCCCGTGTCCTCCCCGATGGCCCAGGACGCCCGGACCATGACCGCCAACAGCTCGGACCCATTCCTCAACAGGTTGGTTTCCCAAAGCTATCATTCGATCAATCATCAAATGGTCGAGCGGCGGAATGCAAATCCAGCAGACTCGGATCAATTTGTGGACCCCAGAGTTGAAAGCAAACATGGTGAAGCAGCATTTAGCTGTTATGCCGCAAGCGCTTTTAAAATACACCCCCACCCTCCCCCCAAACCTTGTTTTTGCGCTGTCTGCTCTCCCACTCTTTTGTCAGTCAATGCTTTTCAATGTTTTATTTTGAATGACGTGACGCACATGAAGTTCCCTCGTGTATGAAATGCGCTCTCTCAAGAAAAGCCGCCTTGCTTTTGCCATGAGTAGCGCCCCCGCTCGTCGACGTGAGCCTAAAGTGTGAAGCGGGCCGGGAGCACGAGGTCCAGCGTGTAGGCAGGCCGACCTAATCTCCCCCCGCCCACCGGCACCGCTCCCCAACCCCCAACGCTCACAATGGCCTCATTCACGGTGTCGCCGCTGAACTCTGCCCACATATTTTTTCGTCTGCTCATTAGTGCAGCTTGCCCAATGTCATCTCTTCTTTGTCGTCGTTGGTTCGCGGCTTTTCCGCGACTGTGGCGTCCGTAAGCGCCGATACCGAACTCTCACCGCCGGCGTGTCGTTTTCCCGTTTGCGCCCCACAGCGGGACGTACCACTCCAGGGACGAGAGCACAGACAGCGGCTTGAGCATGAGCAGCTACAGCGTCCCTCGCACTCCGGATGACTTCCTCAACAGCGTGGACGAAATGGACACAGGTGAGGACGCCGGAGAGGGTCACCGGAAATCAAATGCGACAGTGTCGTACGTTGGGGCTGCGACGATTCATCGAATTGCTCGATTAAGCCGAAGCAAAACCCATGAACAGCCAGACAACTCTTCACACGCATTCACTGACGCCCATGTCACTCACGATGCCAGGTCCCTGTCCTTTCAAGGCACATACGCATTCAAGGTTTTAAAGTAGGGGTAAAAGCAGGGTTATGCTTTCAAAGTAGGGTTTCAAACTAGGGTAGGGTTTCAAAGTGTCGTTTCAAACTAGGGTTGGTTTTCAAAGTAGGGTTTCAAACTACGGTTGGGTTTCAAAGTAGGGTTTCAAACTAGGGTTAGGGTTTTCAACTAACATCAGGTTTTCAAAATAGGGTTTCAAATTAGGGTTGGGTTTCAAAGTAGGGTTTCAAACTAGGGTTAGGGTTTTCAACTAACATCAGGTTTTCAACATAGGGTTTCAAACTAGGTTTGGGTTTCAAAGTAGGGTTTCAAACTAGGGTTAGGGTTTTCAGCTAACATCAGGTTTTCAAAATAGGGTTTCAAACAAGGGTTAGACTTTCAAATTATGGTTTTAAACTATGCTTAGAGTGTCAAACTAGGCTTAGGGTTTCCAATTAGGGTTTCAAACTAGGGTTAGCGTTTCAAAGGAGGGTTCCAAACTTGGGTTCGGGTTTCAAAACCGGATTTGAAATTAGAATTAGGGTTTTAAAGTAGGTTGGGGTTTCCAACTAGTGTTTCAAACCATTCTTAGGTTTTCAAAGTAGGGTTTCAAACTGGGGTTAGAGTTTCAACACAGGGTTTTAAACCAGAATTAGGGTTTCAAAGTAAACAAGGGTTAGGGTTTCCAATTTGTGTTTCAAACTAGAGTTGGGGTTTCAAAGTCGGTTTTGAAACTACGGTGTTTACTGTCGAACGCTGGCTATCGTGCTAGCGACGGCAAATGGAGAACAACATGGCGATGAAGCCGTGACGCGCACGCTGGCGCGCTCGCCCTTCACCCCTCCCCTGTGCTCCCGGCAGGAGACCCGCTCCCGAGCTCCATGGGCACACAGCCCAGCCGCTTCCCGGACTACCTGGACGCCATCCCGGGGACGGACGTGGACCTGGGCACCCTGGAGGGCGAGAGCATGGCGGTAGAGGGCGAGGAGCTGATGCCCAGCCTGCAGGAGGCGCTCAGCTCTGAAATCCTCAACGATATGGAATCGGTTCTGGCGGCCACCAAGATCGACAAGGAGAGCTTCCTCACGTGGTTATAGAGGGGGGGCAAGGAGGGGTCACCTTCTTCATCCTTCTCCTCCTCCTCCACCACCACCAGCGTGCTTTTGACAAGACATTTCAGCAAGCCCGTCTGGACTTTTCCCGTATTCTGCGGCAGTATTCTTCTCGTCTCTCTGTCCTCCTTTTGATTTTGTCTGTGTCTTCAAGGCTGGCCCATGAACAGACAATCACGCAAAGGGTCCCCGAAGCTCCACCTCGGGCGTCCTTATATCCTCACCCACCTCCACCCGCCCCCCCATTTCTCCATGAGTGCCTCGTTCTCCTGCAGTTGCTCGAACTTCACCTTCTGCCTTTTTTCGTTCTTTGTTTTTCTTTTCTGCACGAGGCACCAAAAATGATGTATTTGACGTACAATACGGATTTGGAGCCAAGGTATCAAAAGGCCCCTAAAGTAGGTGAAGTTTTTTTTTTTTTTTGGCAGGCGAGTGGGGCGCAAGGGGAAGAGGGGGGGCGAGGGGGCACGACCAATTCGCTGCTTGGCTGTGCCAGCGTGTCTAAGTTAAACTTTTTGTCGTTAGATCAAGTGCCTTCAGCTTTTGTTTTAAAATGGCGAGCAACAAGAACAACTTTCTTCACTTTCGAGTTGATTTTTAAAAACATTGTAACGGGATGTAGGGATTTTTTTTAGCAACTTTATAACACAGTCTTATTGGCTTGTAGTATTCTTAGACTTTTTCTTTTTTTACATTATCTGTATGATAGGTTAGATCGTTGTCATTTTTACTCTTATAATTTTTTTTGTTTGTTTAAACTTCACCACATGAAGAAACAACTAGAGATGGGCAAGTATCGATACTCGCGATGATCATTTTAAGGTTTCGAGTGCTCACGGCGATACCAGCCACCGATACTTAAGACAAACAAAATTAGACATTTCATCAGTCCTCCTCGGCAGGAGGTGGCGCTGTCCTGCGCCAGTTTGACACATGAGTCAGAAAGAAAGGTCTTTCGTGACACTTTTTTGTGTCATTGTTGTCACTGAATTTTTCGATATCAAAGGTACTTGAGGTTTTGGTACTCGGTATCGCAAGTACTCACACTGGTATCGAACACCTCTTGAAAAAACATAGATGGTTCGCTTTTGGCTGCGTGGCCCATCGTTTCAACACAAATACTACAACTTGTGTCTTTCAGCGACAAATAGTCCTGAACGTAAACCCAAACCACAAAAAAGAAAAAGCCGATTTGTAGATGCAATGATAGGAAAAGATGTTGAAGTACAGCTGGGACGTGCTGGAGCAGGTTCAAGAGTCATGGCGATGGCGAGGTTGGGGCGAGAGAACAACAGTTTGGAGATTTTACTTTCTTTCTTTCTTTTTTGGAGGAACAATTGAGATGCAATCGGTTCTGATCTCAGTCAGGACTTGTGGCCGATTCCAAAGATGTTTTTGTTGTTGTAATTTTGCTTCCACTTTCACAGCGATTTGCGAATCAGCCTGTGTATGAACAAAAGAAAAATGTACCATAAGCTAGTGAGAAGAAGAGAAACAAATCATAGTAGGTTTACCTTTTTGTCTTTTTATTTCTTTGTAGTTTTTTTTTTGTTTTGCCGTCGTTGCGAGTGACTAACCCTGAGATTTATTATTTTTTTTGTGATTTGGAGTTTTCCGATGTTTACACCGCGCTTTGATGGCTAACCTTCAGTATCCTTCGGTAGCATTAACTTTGGAACTTGACAGAACCATTTGTCAAGCAAAAGAACTGTTTTTATACATTCGCCTTGTGAGAAAACTCCTTTGGAGAATAGATTTTCCTGATCGGTTGAATCGATGTATTGGAAGATGGACAAACAGTGTTGGTGAGAACAAAACAAAACAAACAAAAAAAAAAAAAGAGTGGTACACTACAAGTGCTTGTATTCCTGACGACGCTTTTCAGTTTGGATGCGACTCAGCGTTGATTTTTTTTTTAATGCTTATTTTAGCGCATGGATGTCGACGCCAACTTGAGCTCGTCGGCGGTCACCGTCGTAGCCGTAGAACTAATCGCACCAGCTAAAGAAACACACACACACACAAGATTTTGCTATTTAGAGTTTTCTAATTGCACATGAAATGAATTTATATTCAGTGATGATCTGTTCTTTGTGTTTTTTTTTTTTTGATAGATATGTTGCATGTGTTTTAGAACCGTAAAATCTGTTACATTATATAGATATATATATAGATATAGCTATATATCTATATATATATAGATATATATACAAATATATATCCCTTCATATACAAATGTTGAAATTGGCTTGAAATAAAGTATATACTTTGTGGTAATACTTTCCGTGGAGTAACCTTTATTTTTTACAGCTTACTTTGAAGCCCTGGTGAGTAGGGTCTAACTGGGGGTTAAGATTTCACTGTAGGCTTTCAAAGCCGAGTCGCTGATGGTGTAGTGCAGGGTTCCCACGGGTCCTTAAAGTTCATTAAAATCCATAAAGAACTTGTAAAATAATGTTCTTAATCATCCTTAATTTTCAGGGAAAGCTTCTAAAAATCAATTAAAATCCTTAAAAATTAACCTGTGGTGTTGATTTCATTTGTGTATGTCATTTTCCTCACCCTTCCCTTGTGGCTTTCTGTTCATGAAATACACCGTGAATCCCCTGCTG
Organism: Hippocampus kuda; assembly: GCA_901007745.1. NCBI lineage: Eukaryota > Metazoa > Chordata > Actinopteri > Syngnathiformes > Syngnathidae > Hippocampus > Hippocampus kuda. The sequence goes on from CAAKHF010005319.1 coordinate 95,013, forward strand.
AATGGAGAAAAAGTCCTTAAAAATGGCTAAATTAGCCCTCAAAAGTCCTGAAAAGATCCATCCATGTATATAAAAAGCAAGTGAAAGAGTGGGAACCCTGCAGTCGACATTGTCCCAAGGTGTCAGTGCTCGGGCGAAGAGGATAAGAAAATGGATGGTCTCACATTTTTGGAAACCTGCACAGGTAGTACGTGCAACCTCACACCGATCAGCCAGAGTCGGGAATTGAACACTGCACGTCCGCAGCAAAACACTGACGCACTAACCATTCGACGACCAGGTGTGGAATGAATGCTCTGTATTGTTCCTTGGTGTGAGTGTGAGCGCGAAGTAGTGTGTCAGAAAATGGATAGCCATGCATGTTTTGAGAACACACAGGATGGCTGGAGAGAGAATCGAACCCTGCACCTCCGCAGTGCAACGCCAACGCACTAACCATTCAACTATCTGTCAGGTGATGAACAAATACTTTCCATTGTCCGTAGGTGTGCGTGTGAGAGTGCAGAAAAGAGTCAGAAAATGCATGGCCACACACATTTTTGAAAACACAGAGGAAAGACAAAGCTGGGTTCGAACCCTGCACCTCCAAAGTGCAAAAAAACCGACCGAGTATAGTAAGGCGTTTTGTGCTGAAAAAAACAACCATGTATAGGAAGGCGTTTTGGGCCGAAAAAAAACGACCATGTATAGTAAGGCGTTTTCAGCCGAAAAAAACGACCATGTATAGTAAGGCGTTTTTAGCCGAAAAAAAACGACCATGTATAGTAAGGCGTTTTTAACCGAAAAAAACGACCATGTATAGTAAGGCGTTTTTAACCGAAAAAAACGACCATGTATAGTAAGGCGTTTTTAACCGAAAAAAATGACCATGTATAGTAAGGCGTTTTGTGCTGAAAAAAACGACCATGTATAGTAAGGCGTTTTGGGCCGAAAAAAACGACCATGGAAAGTAAAGCGTTTTGTGCTGAAAAAAAAAACAACCATGTATAGTAAGGCGTTTTGGGCCGAAAAAAAAAACAACCATGTATAGTAAGGCGTTTTTGTATCGTAAGGCGTTTTTAGCCGAAAAAAAACGACCATGTATAGTAAGGCGTTTTTAACCGAAAAAAACGACCATGTATAGTAAGGCGTTTTTAACCGAAAAAAACGACCATGGAAAGTAAAGCGTTTTTACACCGAAAAAAACGACCATGTATAGTAAGGCATTTTTAACCGAAAAAAACGACCATGTATAGTTAGGCTTTTTTCGCCGATGTAAGAACGACCATGTATAGTAAGGCATTTTTAGCCGAAAAAAACGACCATGTATAGTAAGGCGTTTTGAGCCGAAAAAAACGACCATGGAAAGTAAAGCGTTTTGTGCTGAAAAAAAAAACAACCATGTATAGTAAGGCGTTTTGGGCCGAAAAAAAAAAACAACCATGTATAGTAAGGCGTTTTGGGCCGAAAAAAACGACCATGTATAGTAAGGCGTTTTTAACCGAAAAAAACGACCATGTATAGTAAGGCGTTTTTACACCGAAAAAAACGACCATGTATAGTAAGGCGTTTTTAACCGAAAAAAACGACCATGTATAGTAAGGCGTTTCTGGCCGAAAAAACCGACCATGTATAGTAAGGCGTTTTGTGCTGAAAAAAACGACCATGTATAGTTAGGCTTTTTTCGCCGATGTAAGAACGACCATGTATAGTAAGGCGTTTTTAGCCGAAAAAAACCCCCATGTATAGTAAGGCGTTTTTAGCCGAAAAAAAACGACCATGTAAAGTAAGGCGTTTTTAGCCGAAAAAAAACACCATGTATAGTAAGGCGTTTTTAGCCGAAAAAAAACGACCATGTATAGTAAGGCGTTTTTAAGCCGAAAAAAAACGACCATGTATAGTAAGGCGTTTTTAGCCGAAAAAAACGACCATGTATAGTAAGGCGTTTTAAGCCGAAAAAAACGACCATGTATAGTAAGGCGTTTTTAACCGAAAAAAACGACCATGTGTAGTAAGGCGTTTTTAGCCGAAAAAAACGACCATGTATAGTAAGGCGTTTTTAGCCGAAAAAAACCACCATGTTTAGTAAGGCGTTTTTGTATCGTAAGGCGTTTTTAGCCGAAAAAAAACGACCATGTATAGGAAGGCGTTTTTAGCTGAAAAAAACCACCATGTATATAGTAAGGCGTTTTTAGCCGAAAAAAACCACCATGAATAGTAAGGCGTTTTTAGCCGAAAAAAACCACCATGTATAGTAAGACGTTTTTAGCCGAAAAAAACGACCATGTATAGTAAGGCATTTTTAGCCCAAAAAAAACGACCATGTATAGTAAGGCGTTTTTAGCCGAAAAAAACGACCATGTA
>CAAKHF010005322.1:2268-30707 GCA_901007745.1 Hippocampus kuda
AAAATTGTCATATATATATATATATATATATATATATATATATATATATATATATATATAGATATATATATATATATATATATATATATGAAAAAAAAAGAAATCCATATCATTTAATGTAAAGCATTTTTAGTGCAGTGAAAATAGATATTTTTATTGGTAACAAGTTACTTTTATTATAAAGTAATTACATTACTCAGTTACTCTGAGGAGCAAGGAATGAGGAATTATTCCTTGGAATTATAACAAATTTTCTAAATGTGTTTTTAATTTCTTGATTTATTTTAGTTTGACTATAGTATAGTCAAACTATATATGTATAGTCACTATACATGTATTGAACTGCAGGATAAGCCTTCCATTGACAATTTAAGTTCAACAAAGACTGATGTAAATGTAATCACCTGACCAATCTACTCATCTCAAATGTCTCAAATGCTCGGAAAAAAAAAAAAGAAAAGAAATCCATATCATTTAATGTAAAGCATTTTTAGTGCAGTGAAAATTGATATTTTTATTGGTAACGAGTTACTTTTATTACAAAGTAATTACATTACTCAGTTACTCTGAGGAGCAAGGAATGAGGAATTATTCCTTGGAATTATAACAAATTTTCTAAAGTAACATTTCCAACACTGATTGTTTGAGACTGCACTTCCTCTATGCTAAATGTCAACATAGACACAGCTATTATAAATCATAATTGTTAAAGAACATTTTTTTATTCATGCCTATTTATCAGTGCATTTTGTTGCTGAGGTCAGAAATGAAGTATGAGCCTTAAACGACCTGAAACAAATGAATTTACGTAAGATACAGGACATTCTATGCAGCATCAATAAAAAAGTATGTGTGTGTGTGTGTGTGTGTGTGTGTGTGTGTGTGTGTGTGTGTGCGTACATACATTTTGGCATTTAAACCTGCATCGAGTATGATGATGCCATTGGGAGAAGAGAAAGGACAACGAAAACTTCAAACAACAGTGGAATTTACCTGTTTGATCATTAACTTTCTTTGTGTTTTGACCAACCGGTGAACATCAGCCCTGCAGAGGATGAGATTGAGATGGGAATGAGAATGCATGGAACAAGAGCTGAAGGCAGAAATCCATGAGGAATACAAGCCGCGCATTGCCAAATACAAAAACAGGCCGCTCTTTCGTCTTTCTTTATCCTCCTATTTTATTCCCTTTGTTAGCGGAACTTGGCGTACGGGACTTCAGAGGAGGCTGCAATGAGCACATCAAAGCACGCTGACAGATTGTGGCCCAACGGACACACTCGAAGTGGGCATTATTTTTCTTGTTGAAAATGTAGAAAAGGCGAGTACAAAGTGGGGAAATGAAAGCACCTCCTTTGGTTATTTTTGCCTCCCTCCACATTTTTCACTTTTGTTTCAGCGTTGTTTTCCTCTCAGTTTCCTCATGTCGAGGGTCAGACTAGCACCTTGTTTGTGTCAGATGCTCCTTTTTGGGAGATTTATGTCCACCCTACAGTCTTCCTTTCTCACTTTCACACTCTCCCTCTTGCAGACATTTCTTACAAGCTCTCTTTGAGATCAGCCCACATGGCTCTGGGCAAAAATCCATATGGGTCTTCAACTGCTCTACATTCGACCGACGAATGTTAGGATAGAGAGAGAGAGCCGAACCAAGAGTCTCGTGATGAGAAACAAATTATTAATCATGCTGCTCATCTGCTTACAAAAATAATAGATGAATAATGAAATCAGAAATGATCTCTTGACACTTTTTGTGTTTTTTGTGCGCCTCGGGTATCACTCATCAATGAGCAAAGTGTCAGGTCGGGAATTCTTCGTCAGACCAAAACAGGAGGAATCGGTACGGGATTCTTTCTGACCAGAGCTCAATGACTGTTAACCTACATAGTGTGCCACGGAGTTCACTCACCTCGAGTGATGAATTTCAGACGTGCTATTGATCACCATTGCCATGTTTCGTTGTTTTGGTGTCATGTCTAGGGCTGCTCATTTTTTTTTATTGTTTCCTGCTGAATTGCTAAGTAGGTGTGTGGGTGGTAATTTTAAGAAGACTACTGAGGAGTTGATGCATCAATGAAATACTCGGCGTGGCATGCTAGGTTTATGATCATGCTTTCTTACTGGCATCCTTGAGTCTTGTGTTCATCCAAAATGCATTTATTATTCACATGTCGTGATGATCCTGACTAAAATTGTCAAAATAGATTTTTTTTTTGTATTGTCAACCTATGACCAAAAAAACAAAAACAAAGAAAAAAAAACTATTGTATGCATTGAACAATGTTTTTGGGAATACAAAAAAAAAACAAAAAAAAACGCTTGTTTTAGTTAATTGACGTTTGACTCAGTCATCAATGTTTTTCAATTCCAACTCATTTTGGTAGGTTAATAAACATACCCATGAAATTTGAAACACAATGCGATCAGGTTGCATCCAGTTCGTGCCATTTTTAATAAAGTGCAATTATAAGAATTGGGTTTCAAGTTAAGCTGCTGATTGTGTAACGGTACACTCGCCTGACTTCATTCAGTACGTGCAGCATGGATTCAGTAAAGCGCACAGTCATTCAAGAGATTTGGCTGTTGTGGTGAGAAAGTTATGACACAAGGGGCAAGATTTGGACCCAGAAGAAGACAGGAGATGAAAATGGCAAACTAAAAGTTGTATATCCAAAAATTCAAAGTAAAAATAACCAGAATGCAGGACCGGGTGCACCAGGGCATGGAAGGCCAAACATTCTGACAATGCGTAAGTTGAATAACTCAAACTTACATACGGATAAAAAGCATGTCACGGCAGTCCCTGTGTGACCGAATAAAGGATGAAAAGCAACGAACAACATCAAGGATGCAAAGAGCCGAACCCAGTCTCAACAAAAGTCATCCAACCTTAATGTGACCCAGCATATCAATTAACAGGTCGGCTTCACGCCTAAACTGCAAGTGACGTTAACTAGTAGCATTTGAAGACATGTTCACATCTCTTCGATATAGCACCGGTTTACTTTTGACTTGGTGAAACGGGTCTAAGATAAGATAAGATAAGATAAGATATCTTTTATTTGTCCCACACTGGGGAAATTTACAGCCTATCGGTTCAATTCTTGTGCCTACAGCTGAAGAAGAGAGCAGCGTCATATGACTGTTTTGTCATGCATTCCACTTGTTTTATGCACTGTTTATATGAAACCAAATTAGAGAGAAAAGGATCAAGTTTACAAAGCCACGATTGAGAGCACAGGATTCTTCCTGAATATATTGTTTGTTCTCCTCTTTGAAGCACATTCCAGAAAATTTAATACTTGGCATCTTAATCAACCACCAAGGACATTTGCCCTGCAAATAGAAACGAAGCAGATTTTCGGAGTGACCCAAAGTTAAAAATTCAGAAATTCAACAGGCATCTGAAAACACTTCACGGGTGATATCTTTCAAAGCAACTCCAGCATCACAGAAATCATCTGCCATCGGACCTGGCATGGCCCCTGAGGGTGATGATTCAGTCCATTGTCCAGGAATTGACAGAATTTCACAGCCTGTGCGCTCTTCCCGGTTTTGATGCCTTTTTTGCTCATCGTGTGACCCTGTTAAAAATGCTACACAAGACGCGTATACTTCCTTAGACTGTAGATGCTCCACGCATTCACTTCACATCGACCTCTTGGACTCCTCTCTCTGGTTTTGATCTCCCTTCCCTCACTCTTTGGCCTCTGGAGGATGTCAATGCAGACTGAAGGGGTTTCCAGGGGGTTTCAAGGGGCCTTTCGATCCTTCATCCAGGTCTTAGTGTTCAAAGACCTTGGCCAGTCATTCAGCTGCACACACACGCACGCACACAAAACACACGCTCTTTGTCTTGAAATACACATAGCTACTCGGGTAAAATAAAAAAAGATGGCAAGACAAGAACATTTCAAGAGAGGAAGGAAGTAGCAGGATACTGAGAGCTTATCTGAATGTCAGAATAAGATTGTCTCAAATGAGCAATTTAATGCACTTAGAAAAAAATGTGTCTATATTGTCTTGTTTCAATAAATTGCACCAGATATGGTATGGATTGCTATATTTAGGAAATACAAATGTGGAACAAACACATTTAAAATGACAGCATTTATTTTACGCACCAACCTGCATCTCATATTGGCCGTTCCCAGTCAGGACTGGCAAACATATAGATGAGTGCGAAGTACTATAATATTGTCTTCTCTCTTTTTATTGGTGTAATGTAGTTAGAAAGGCCAGGACAATCCACTTTTTCAATAACTTTATTGACTTTATTTATTGATTTTGTGTGGGTCTGCTAGCCAAAGGAGCCAAAAATCAGGTGAAAATTCATCATGATAATTACATTAAAATTACATTAAAATAAATTATGATGGCGGCACAGTGAGCACCTGGTTAGCACATCGGCCTCACAGTGCAGAAGGTTTGGGTTTGATTCCGGTTCCGGCCTTCCTGTGTGGAGTTTGCATGTTCTCCCCGTGCCTGCGTGGGTTTTCTCCGGGGTACTCCGATTTACTCCCACATTCCAAAAACACGCTGGCAGGTTAATCGAATGCTCTAAATTGTCCCTTGGTGTGATTCTGAGGGCGAATGGCTGTTCGTCTATGTGTGCCCTGCGACCCAACTAAACCCCAGGTAAAGCTTCCTAGGACCGCCACTGTTTATGATCCATCAACTGTTGTATTGCATTGAGGAGATCTAGGTTATGGATTTTGGGAAGTAACTGAGAGCAGATAGCCAAAATTATAAAAGGTATGAGTGTGTGAGTGAGTGTGTGTGCTCGGATTTGCAGCTTTACTTGCTGTCTATGAATCTTCACTTTTGTTTGCAGATCATTCGTATGTCGGTGTCGACGAGTGTCTCATATTCAGTAGGATGACAATGTGTGCACAAGGCTTGTCTGGCCTTATCTAGATGTCCTTATTATTGACTGGGCAAAATAGCAGATAAGGAAGGATGAGTACCCTGTCGTGTCCATCCGTCGCAGCCCCCGCACGGAATCAACCTAAGGTACCTGTAACCCCAGCAACAAGCCTTTCTCTCTAAGACTGTGTGATGAAGCAGAGTTTAAAGTTTTGATGAAATCTTGCTCCCATATATTCAATTCTGGGAATTATTTGGGGGAATTGTTTAGCATTTAATGAGTGTCCAATCAAGGGTTAATTGTTGTGTGGTTTGTATTGTAAGTCAAACCCCAGGGTCTATTAAGGGATTCCCGACTTTTTTCTTTTTCATTTTGTGCCAAGCAAGACTAGTGGTTTAACACATATGCCTGATAGATTTGTTGTTCAAAATTAGACTATTGGGCATGGCCATCCTGTTTGGAGTTTGTAAGTTTTCCCCTGAGTTTTCTCTGGGTATGTTCCTACATACCAGAAACACACATTTTGGTCTAATTGAACACCAATTGTCTCTCGGCATGAATGTAAGTGTTCATGATTGTTTACGTGTCCTGTGATAGGCTGGTGACCTGTCGAAGATATACCCCACTTCTCACCCAAAGTCAGCAGGGATTGGCACACCTATGACATTAAAGAAGACAAACAGTGTCAAAAATGGACAGATGCACAGACAGGCGGATGGATGGATGAACGGACGGATGAATGGATGGATGATTTGATTGGTTTTGTACGTGTAGAGCCACTCCCCACAGTTGCAAGCAGGACTTCTGGCATTGGACACTCCAGTTCCAAACTCAATCTTACAGAAAAGGACTGCCATCCATTTCACTTTTTTTGTTTGTTTGTTTTTTGTTTGTTTGTTTTTTGTTGTTTGCTTGCTTTAGATCTGACACAATTGTGCATTTTAACTCTATTTTAGGGCTGGTAAGTGTACAGTATGTTTACAGTATATTGTTTTGATAGTAACCAGTTACCAGTGTCTTTTCTACTCTTGATAATTGCACTGCTTCTCAAAATGTTTTTTTATTACACGCCCCCAGGAAGAAGAAAATATTTTGTACCCCCCACCTCTCCGCCTTGATTATAAATAGTATCATTTGTCAGTAAAACTGCTGTTTAAGTACACGCTCTGCTGAGGAGTGAATACTCCTTGCGCACTCTGACTATGAGAGCCACACTGTCACCTACTGTCATGGATGTGCAATTACACTTTATTATCGTACGGGGGAAAAAAAACATGTTCTCTCGGGTCACCCCACTCCCCATTTGAGAAGGACTGAATGAATGCACAAGGGCTCAATGTTGCTGGGTCTGAAGTGTCAATTATAAATTCTATTCAACCGTGCCCTGCGTTCCTTAGTAAAGCTTGAAGCAGCACTGTCTACCATATGTAACTCTCTGATGCCCTGAATGTATTATACTGTAAGAATACAGATTGTAAAAGAATGAAGATTAATACCTGTTATTTTTTTGGCCCCTTTCTTTGTTAAGCCACAAAAACCAATACTGAAAATAGAACAGATGCATATTGAACACACGTCACGCTTCATCTGAATCAAGTTTGAACATGTGAACATTGTTCTTCTCTGCAGTTGTCATTTGTCATGTTTTGCCTTGAGTGTTGTTTTTGAGCTATAATCAATATGTTTGTATCAGCAGTGGGCAAAATAACTAGCAATAAAAGTGGAGCCAGTCGAAATACCTGGCATCCAGATTCAGATTTCTCTTAAGGAACCTTGACCTGAGATAGAGAATGATATAGCAAAAAAATAAAAATAAAAGTTTTGTTGGTGGGCATTTTTGCAAAAATCCAAGTACACATAACAACTTTACCAAACTGATTCCCATTTACAGAGCACCAAAAATGCCTCATGAATCTATGTTTTGCATACCTCTTAGACTGCCGCATGTCAAACATGTCTCCACTTGGTCTAATCTAAATGTGCATTTTGAAAACTCCACTGTAGTGTAAATGTTCACTTAGTGGAGGAATGTGTCTCCACTGACCTCTGTAAGTTTACACTTCGTTGAAGAGTCATCAAGCTCATTATTTGAGCAAAACGCAATCATGCACAAGTGCACTCACACGTGGACAAGTAAACAATTAAACATGTCCCTCATCAGAACATTACAGAGGAGGTTTTGGAGACCCTAATATTTGTCTTTTTATCGCTCTTTATTTCTCTTTTCAATTGCAATCAAAATCAAGTAATAAAAAAGTGGCATTTTATCATTCTAACTCGTTTTTGTATCGTAATTTTAATGTTTTTTCATATTTCCATTTTAGGCTAAAAACTTAAAAAAATAAAAATTGGGAAAACTGGTCCAGCTCTGAATTTGAATGTATTTAATTGATTGGGTTTGACTTGGAAGTTTTAGCATTAGTAAAGACGGTTAGATTGTTGACCACCACAGCCTGTCCAAACCACAACCACGATCCATCAAATGATCCATCAGCCACATTATAATGAGTACATGTTTGAAGTGTTAATGTATTCATGCATTACGTGTGACATTGAAAATTCCTTAAATATGGACAAGCAGACTTGAAGCAAATTACTTCAACAACACTGATATATCTTTGCATATGACTTGGTTGGGGGCGTGTCCCTACAACAGTCAGTATGATGTAAATGCTGTAAACGAAGAAGAAGGTAAACACTGACTCCAGCAAAAGCATAATTTCTATGTGAGATGTGATGCATGAAGCCGATTACAATGATACTTCAAACATGTTTGTCGTTGATTTTACATGGTTGATTGATTATTTGATAGATCGCCGTCATGGTCTGGATTGATTGTGGCAGCTAACGAGTTAGCATAGTATGTGTGTGTGTGTGTGTGTGTGTGTGTGTGTGTGTGTGTGTGTGTGTGTGTGTGTGTGAGATGCATCAGAAATACACCCTCAATACTTTGTTTGTTTGTTTTTTTGATGTACCTGTAATCACATCAAATAGATCCTAGTATAATAGCTATATTTAGTTGTACAGTTCATTCAGGTATTTGGTGCGAGTTTGGGCTTTAAAGCAAAATTTATACTGGGGTGGCACGGTGGGAGACTGGTGAGCACATCTCCCTCATCATACAGAGGTCATGGGTTTCATTCCAGGCCCCAGCCTTCCTATGTGGAGTTTGCATGTTCTGCCCCGTGTCTGTGTGGGTTTTCTCCAGGTTAGCCACTTTCTTTCCACATTCCAAAAACATGTGTGGTCGATTAATTGAAGATGCTAAATTGTCCCTCGGTGTGGTTGTGAGCGTGAAGGGTTTTTTGTCTCTGTGATCCTTGCGATTGTCTGGCAACCAATTCAGGGTGTATCCCGCCTACTTCCTGAAGACGGCTGGGATCGGCTCCAGCACACCCGGATCCTCGTGACGAGAAGGGGCTCGGGTAATGGATGGATGGACATACACCAATCTTCCACACACATTCATAATACAAGCAGGAAAAAAAATGAATTTGAATTGTGAATTATTCAGAGACTTTTGTGACATTCTGCTTTTTGATATGGTTTGAATGAACGATCCACTGATTGTAGTCTGTAAAATGGCATCAGCCGTCTGTGACCATTGATCACTCTGATTAGCTGTTAGCTCGTAAAGTAGTGCGTGAGATTGAAATAGTTTTTGAGACAAAAGTACACAAAAGCAAAACCACTGCAAAGAAAATGGTATTGTCAAGTAGAATTAAGAATTGCAAATTATTACTTTGTACTTCGATTTGTTGTTGCTTCATAATGAGTGTGATTTTGCATTGTTCTGAATATGTGTGAGTTTATTTCCTGAAACCCTGACTGTGGATGGAATGATAAAAAATGACGACGCACACATGAGCAGCCCTCACTGAGATGTTTGGTCACTCTGACCACCTCACTGAAAAAATTATGGCTACGCCCCTGACACCGCTCCACCACAAGGTGATGACTCACTGAAGAACTTGAAACTAGGACCACACAAACATGTTACTCAGAGAAATAAATCGACAGTGGCAGAATATGAGTTGAAATCATATTTACACGTTTACACAAGATTTGTCATTGTTGAAATGTGATTTGCTTGGAGTCTGTCTTTTCATAATGGCAGAAAAAATGTCATAAACTGAGTCATGCAGTCATCCTACCGTATAGAGACATTTTTTTTTCCCCCTCCGCCATCCTTTTTCACGGCTGCTTGGGCTCCTAACAGGAACCTGTTTGTGTTTTGTTGTGTCACGCTTGACTTCACCCACCTCCTCCAACACACTAACCACTGTCTTGTTTGCTTCTGCCCAAGTGGCTCCCTTTTGAATGCGTAACTTGGTTGAACAATTAATTATTCTAATGATAGGCCAGTACTCAGTGGTGCTTTTAACAAGGGCACAGAGAATATGAGGATGAAACTGATACCGATAGTAGAATTAATCCACTGGAGTGGGGCAGAAAAAATACTGCACATGCATGTGATCATGAGTCAAATGTGTCATTGGTTTTGATTGCTATAGGCGTACCTATGTGCATTTCAACAATTTCTAATCAAACATCGTAAGTCTGTGTTTCACTCGGCACATTCTGTCACAACACCCTCAATACACCATTGAAGAGCATTATTTGACGGCAACAAGTCACAATGACCGCGTGAGACAATTGAATACCTGTTTTTGTCTGTACTGTACCCAGTCTCGTGTTTTCAACATTCTGTAAAAAGGAATACATTCTCCTATATGTATTATTCATTCATTGTAATAATGAGTAATTAAACTTGGTATTTTGTATTTTCTTTCATCCAATTCTTATTGTGTCTTCTTTTCTGACTGTCCCCCAGCAGCAGCCAATGTTAGCAAAAAATAAAAAGGAGGAGGGGAGATGCAAACACAATTGTAAGCACAAAGGCCACTGGAAGAAAGGGAGAGTAAAGCATATTGTCATTGTCAAGGTTCTGCCAGAGCAGCAGTCAAACAAGTTCAACGATCACTTTTCAATTTGCAAATAGTACTTAGGACATGGTCAAACTGTCCCGCTTCCTCTTTTTTTTTCAAAGTTTTTTTATCAGAGGTGACTGTCAACAAAATAAATGAAGTTGTGCTGCAAAGTGAAATTTGTATCACATCAGTGGTAGTTGGGTGGGTGTGAAGCAGAGGGGTTGATGATGCCTTCTCTCCACCCTTCCTGATACAAGCTTCCCCACCGCATAGCCTCCACTTCCATTCATCACAGGCCATATTGAGGGAGTGAAATTCTGCGGCGGTGCCGGTAATCAATGGAAGGGCTCCATATGGTGGGGATCAAAGGTGTCACATAGTGTGTGGTTCTGCTTTATTGCCAGCCAGCACTGTTAATTGGACAACAAGATCAGAGGCAATATTAAAATCCAATTAAATTGATATGAACAGATTGCCAAGTGATGTACGCTAATGTATAATTGAGTATCAAGCAAATGCGAGTGGCCCGTCTCGAGTGCCGAGCTGCTGAATAAATGATGGCCTCGCCGTAGAGGACGGAAACAACTTTGCACATTAGCCCGCCCATCCCTCCCGTCCTCCTTTCCTACCCTTCTCTCAATCCCCTCCTTCACTCTCTGTGCCCTCAGATATGGAAGGACACAGAATATCTCTGCCTATTTTGCTTCTTGGGAGTCAACTGGAGAGTCATATTTGTCCATGCTTGTCAGTGTGAGGGCAAAGGAGGAGAGATGGTGCCCACATGTGCGTGCAGTCGTGTCATCGTGCATGTCCAAAGGGAGACGTGGAGATGGTGCATAACATTTTAACAGTGCTATTCCTTCACACGCGCGCAGCTTTAATTTGAGTTTAATGAAATCTAAATTATGTATTGCCTTTTTTTTTTTTTTGGGAGCAAAAAACAAGTGCATGTTTTGGTGGTTTGACTAATCAGGCGTAAACAACAGTGCCATTTCCCCAGAGTCACTCTGTGATATGGAGTGCTCTTTAAGAAAAAGGAATAAATAAGCAGATGAAGATGGATGCTCCGACACTATTTAACAGACCACCGAGGTTCAGTCCAAGGTGACATTCCCTGATAAGGTACACTTGGACCACAGCCCAAATTAATCAAAAGTTCATCACAACTCATTCATTTATTAATTGAATATTTTGCGCCTGGATTTAATGCGTTCCGCTGCTGGCTAATTTGTGTCACTGGTAGGCTGATAAGGAGATTTACATATCAAATTTTAATGATATTTTGGCTCCAATGATCCCCCTCCATTTTGGGGGGCTAATTATTTATTTCTGTTGTTTTGGTTGAGGTCCAGCATATGTGTTTTAGCCCCCTGCCTCCCCTTCTTTCTTGCATTAAGCTGGCTTCCTTAATTACGCGGGCACAGGGCTCATTAGCTTCCATGGATATGGGGTGGCATGATGTGCCCATCTCTTCTCCCGCAGGCAATGCCCAGACAAAGTGCCTGGGGAGCAGGTGCTGACAAGGTCGCGGTGGCAGTGTGCCATCTGGACTCGGGCTTGGGTCCTGTCGAGGCCTGGCTCTTTTGTAGCTCTAGCTGCGGCTAATGCCATCCACCAACAACCCTGACTCAAAGACATCAAAACAGCGCTTCGGCTCTAAGGAGATCTGTGGATTTAACAACACTAAAACAAAGGCGCAATAATTGGTTTTGGCGCAATCTGTCCTTCGTTTTCCACTCAAGGAGCTTTTGTGGTTATTAAGTGAGTTTCGAACAGAAGGCACATTGAAGGTTTTCTTCAATTAAGCATGATGCACCTCCATTTGCATAACATAGATGTGCACATAAATACGCATGGATTGCAACAATGAAGAGGTCCTGCCCCCCCCCCCCACCCCCCTCCCGTAATAAACCTCACCCTGGGTAAATTATAAGGGGAGAGAAGGTGTAATTTTATTTTCGTTACAAGGCCAGCTTTAGATTTTCTTTGTGGATGGGATGCACTGCCATGAAAAAGTTGATCATTACTGCATGAGAAAATGACTTCATGTCAACACATATAACGTTGGAGAAAATTCATTTGCAATCAATATTTTACCACCTCTTGAAATGTTCAAGCCTGTTCGCACAATAAGAATATGTATGTTTTATTTTTTGAAAGACTCACCATTAACGAATTACCAAACATGAACAAAAATGAATAATGGACAAAAAGACATAGTTACAAAATTGCCATCACAACCAAACTCAGTTAAGACGAGCACTGAACTTCCTTTCATAAATTAAAACAGAGCTGCAGAGTCACACAGAGGTGATGGTGAAAATAATAGAACCACTGTGAATCATCAGATACTCTGCGACCAACTACTTTTCAAAAGCAATGATGTGGGAAAAGGAAGAAATGAATACTTCTCCAAAATTATCACAACAAAAATAACCCTTAAGTCTTATTGTCCCCTCCATTAAGCAGCCTTTTAATGCCGGTTTTAACAGCTTCCCCTTACACTCAACAAAACTGCTTTTGTGAGGATTTGGCAGGTCACCCTTGAGGAAAGATCGACACGATCAAGATGTAATATTTTGCCGGTGACATGATTTAAAAACTAAAACGCACTGGACAGTTTTGCTGTGATTAATCTGTCCTGACTACCAGAGAGAGAAACTAAACGTTTACATGCAGTTGCGCAAGGCCACGTAAACACTTGCAGAAACCTGAATATGCTCATATTCAAAATGTTGGTGTTATTTTCGACTTTGAGTTCACTTTTATTCTTCACATCAGAAATTTTACAAAAATAGGTTTGGGGCATTTGATCATCATATCGAGAGTCTCTGCCTCTTTAGGCCAACAAAGAGATGTTAACGCATGCTTTTATCTATTACTGTACCAATCTGCCATCTGGTCTTCCTAAAAAGAGTATTTAACGTTCACATTAATTCAAGAATTTGGATTTTGAAATCACTGAATTGGCTAACTCACCGTGTGTTCCAGGATCGATTTTAAGAGTATTTTAGATGTTGTCTTAATAGTCTTGGTTGTTCTTATATTTCAGAGCTGAGGTCCTTCGGCTGTGCCATGTTGGCACTCCTTAAGACAGGACACACACTGACAGCGAGGCGGTGTTTCAATTGTCCAACCCCTACTTGCGGAAACACCTGCTGGATATCCTCAGCAGGAGATACTGTTCTTGTTTTTAAGAACAGGCTCAACAGCAACTTTTCTAATATTTTCTTATTTTCCCCATTTTCTCCTTTATTTTATTCAGCCATTTATTATTTATTGGATCTTATCCTCATGTAGCTTTTAGATTCTCTGGTCTTCTTGTTTTTTTATCATTAATTGTAACTAATATGTTTTAGCATTGTCTTAATATTTCAGTGTTTTTTACTTATTTATTTTTCAACCAAGTAATTAATTGAGAACAGTTTCTCATTTAAAATGCCAGAAACGCTTACGTTACTCAATCAATTTTCGACAAACCGAACCCCAAGCCGCCCTCTATTTCCTCAGAGGGCGCAATCTGCACTGGGAGCCATGGCAGGCCGCGACTGTGGTCCTGCATCATGGGAGCCCCTACCACCATGCATGCAGGCCTTTCCTGCGCTGGGTACTCCATGCTGGTGGGCTGGTCCTGGTGCAGACCACTCCTTGACATGGTATCTCCTCACCTGGAGGCCCTGTACTCAGTCTCAGGTTAGCTGCGTATCTGTGCAATTACAACATGATTTAAAAGAGTATTAAACGCATAATGCCTCAATGCAGCTCTGAATTTGGACTGATTTTTGCATCATCAAATGCAATCAGTGCGTGCTTGTTACGTATTTCACCTTGCCTTGATTCTCGGCTTTATAAGCAAAATGTTTCCATATCTCACACTGTGCCTCTATTTTTTCTTTTTTAAGTGTGGAAACTTGTGGCTTTTTTTTTCCCTCATGCCAACACTCTGGAGAGTGATACTTTTTGGGAGGCCCCGCCCATTACAAAAAGCGCTATAGCTGCAGATGTTTCTGTTACAGCACACTTAAAATATGGCACTAAAAACAAGGTATATTGTGTAATTTTGGCTCGGCTCACAGGTGTGCTAGTTTTTAGAACAGGCCCACGGGCAGCTAATCTAGTCCTTGGGGGTAACTTAGTGCTCACGGACACCATGTTAGTGAACCCTGGAGAACAGAGCCCTTTTTAACCATGCTTTATAATGTTAATGTCTGACTGTTCAGTTGGGGGCCACTGAGACCTTCAAAGTCAAACTTCAGGGAGATATCAAAAAGTCATCTGCGGGGTGAGATTGAGCTCTTCCCTCTCAGGATATTGCAGAAGGAAGTTCACCTCTGATGCAGATATGTTTTTTACATCTAGATTTCCAGACTCATCTCAACCAGCTGAACAAATTGTTTGCCCAACAGAGAGTTGACCGACAAGGCATCAGTCACCGAATCCTCCATTTCTTTTAAAAGGGATAGTTCTGAGCTGCTGGCATGGAGTCACTGTTCACATAAAGTCTGGCACAGTGAACTTAAGCCTTCATTCACAGCCAGTAGAGAGAGTTAACCAGGTGATGCATCTGGAAATGCCGCTGGCCACATCTCTCCAAACTAAGTCCTTTTACCTTCAAGCCAATCCCTGACAGCAAGGCCTACATTCTTTTCCCATTTCACCTTGGCTGGTGGACACAACAGAAAACGTTTCCATTATTTTGTTTGTTGTATTGACATATTTGTGGTCTTCAATTCAAATTTTTTTTTAAAAACTCAACATAACCAGCATAGGCAAATAAAACCTTGCTATTTTTAAAACCTGGTAAAAACAAGCCTACAGCACATGTACAGATTTTCTGAAGCAGAGGTTACTGGAAGAGAACATTAAGCATACGAGTTTACCTAGCACACCCAGCAACGTTCCCTGTACAACAACAATAAGACCACGGCGTGGTCAACCAGAGGAGGCAGTGTTCAATGCAGTAAAACACTTTTTCTTGATGACTTGGACATTGTTTTTTGATTGATGAACATTAATTCTGAGTATATGCTAAAAATATTAAGAGTCTTTCTTTTTTTTTTGATTTAGTTGTGCAAATGTGATGATGCATGTGCATCTTTTCATCCCCAACAATATAGTTCTGCATTTTTGTAGACATGGAAATTTGACAGCATAACTTAAAATAAAAATAAAAAAATAAAAATTTATTTCAAACAGATATTGTGTTATATAACTTCACTGTAATATTCATTCACTGTTGATAGCTACAATTATATGATTTCACACACTTTCATGTGGTATAGAAACGCAACATGCTTTATTTTCTTTACTCAGCAAACATTGTAGTGATAGCAGTGCTCTGTCCCGCATCGCTGCAGGATTTCCACACTAAACTCGCATATCGCAATTTTATATTTTGATGTAAGGACCACTGGATGAAGCTGTTTCGTATATGTCACCAAGGACTGTTTTGACTCACGCTAATCACACAAATAATGAAACCCTGGAATTTGGATGGTCATTCAAAAATATCTGCTGAAATGAAATGAATCTCAAAGGGAAAAAAAATGTTCACCACAGAGGGATAGCGAGCCTACAATTTGTCATTTATTTTGACCCGATATACAATTTGTTATTTGTTGCTGTGGGTGGTTTTGAAATAGAGGAGAAGCTTTCTCCTCCCCGGCACCGGTGTGGTATCACCTCCCTTTCCACCAAGTGGCAGATTGTCACAGAGTTCTCAGGGTTTAACTTATGAAGCTGCTGGTCGCACTCTATTTGAGGCGACCGTTCCACTGTGAGGCTTACTGATCACAAGGCCTGAACACACATAAATACCAGCGGCAAACCCATACTTACGCACTGGTCATTCCCATTCCCTTCCCACATTATTTTACAACCTCTGTGGCCTCCTTGCCAGAGGCCTTGGCTGTCATTATGCGGTCCAGTGTTTGGGTTAGCAAGCACTCAGCTTCTGATTTAAGCAAAGGATGCTTTCTCTGAGGAAAGAAAAAGAAAGGAAAAAAAAAAACGTATAAAATGTGGTTTAATCCTACCTCAAGGTAGGATGCTCTAACTTTTAAGGGTCTCGGACCTGCACAGAAGACCAAGTGCGAGCATCCACATGTGGCCGTTCAGACGTGGTCAAAGAGAATGTTTATTTTCGTGATTTCTGGGAGGCTGGCATGTGGTGCAACGCCTTACATGAAAGGAAATGTTGAGTTTGAATGAAAGGTTAGTAAAAGGCATGTTGCACAAAAAACAGCGGGGGCGAGTTTAGACATTTAAAAGCGAAAAGCATTCATGATACGGTGACAGATGACACATGCAACGCTTGTGTCCAAGTATCGAAAGTTTGTGTCACAGCAGGATTTATGTGCAAGACATAGTATCAGCATAGTATTTTTTTCTAACTGAGCTCTCTCACCAATGTCCTTTGAATTAAAAAAATAAATAAAAAATCTCCTTGTGGTTAATTAAAAGTGCGTAAGGACTTAATGTACTTTGACCACCGATACACATACAGTGCACGGGGATAAACAGAGCACAGTCTGAAGGATTTTCTTGAAGTCCCCTAATTTAATCCTCCAGCCCCTAATCTGGTGTGAACCCCTAAACCCTTCTGCACACAAAAGCTGACCAACATAATCCCCGGTTCAGAGAGAAGGCCACTCATTCCCTTACTTTCTGACTACTGCATTTCGCATCATGCACATTTCATATATTAAAAGCCCCTTTTTTTCACCCCCTCCCACCATTTCCCTGTCAGTCATTGTCTACATTTGACGGTTAGTTTTCTGTCTTCCTCCTGCCCAAAATGTGCATCACGAAGTGAAATATCAAAGACCAACCCCAGAGACCATGAAACACCAGACATTTGACAGCATCTTATCATAATTGATACTTCTGTATATTTACCTTCCATATATCACTCAGAACTCTCACTTCTAGGAAAATAATCACGTTTTAGAGACCATACATGATTAGGGGCATATGAAAGAAAGGCCCCACAGTTAGGGGGCAGCTAGGTGGAAGAAAGAGTGGTGGAGGGGAGAGGGTAGTGGTTGTAGATGGAAGGGGTGGGAGAGACTCAGTAGGGGGCTAATTCTCCCCGTGCCTTGCTGCAGCTGTGCCCCTGAAACTGAATGACAGATCCCTGAGCGTGATGGGGGTGGGAGGGAGGACATTTGGCATATGTCAGAGCAGTGAGGGGCCTGCCAACTTCCTGTTACAATTTTCATAGGTTATTTAGCAGTGAGGCTCAGAGTTTATCTCTGGGGAATGCTACTGTCACAAATATGTTTTGAACAAAAGTCATTTTCCTCACCACAAGTATTTAGTCAACACTACTGGGTAATCTGTACAAATAGCACACAGCTATCGACCATTTCAATATATTCCTGCAGGAGGCTATTATTTCTACTGGAGTCCGCTTGCTACGCATAATGTGTGTTATCTTTCATGTGCATTATAATATTTATGTTCCACTTGTTAAGTTAATGCAGATAATTTTGCTGCGTTTGGCCCCCGGAGCAGATGCGAGTGGAAATGAACAACTGAAGCTAACTTTCATGGGAACGTGTTGCAACTGTATGTGACACCCCGGACCAGCACAGAGAATGTGTCCTGTATAGGTCTTCAAAACAAGAAGACATGAAATTGCAGTGTTGGAGCAGCCACCCCTCCTGCGGCAGGACCTTAAGCACAGTGACCTTCTATCAAAGCTTGGCATGTAGCAGAGCTGCCAGGGAGAAGCGCATTAATTATTGAGGTGCATACGGTAACAAGCTGTGAACGCCAGTGACCACCTATTGTCCGATTAACTCGTGTTAACCTCATTTTTATTTTTTTTTTAATTTGCCCCATCTCTGTTAAGATCAGGGCTTTCTCATCTCTACTTTTACAATGAAGGTGAAGAATGCAGGCGTTGATCAAATTCTCCCAACTCTCAAAACCTGTATGATTACAATGTTCAAATAGCGGAGTAACATATCAGCTTCAGGGGGTTTTGACTGAAGCGCTGCACTGGCTGTTTAAAAAAAAAAAAAAAAAAAAAAAAAAAAGGTCATTTTCAACTCGTTTTGTTTTGGATATATATATATTTATATATTTTTTTATAATATTTTCTACCGTCTTTGAAATGAGCAACCTCTGGCTACCGGTGTCTGTGAGGTGGGCGGTATGAAAGAAAAATGTTAACTTAGACAAATGACATTGTATTCTATTTTGTCCAGTTGTTAACACAACTGAAAGTAATAATCAATAATCTTTTTAATGGCAGGATTTTCATGATAATGGTTCACAGATTGTGTCCGTTTATTGTATTTGCTGTACCACTGTATCAGCAGTTTTTTTTGGGGGGGGGGGGTCATATATTTATAAATATGACATTGTCAACAAATCTGATTTATGGCAGATTTCAATCGCAGCAAGGCTCAAAAGGGAACACTTGACTGGTGTTAACAACGTGCAGCATCCATGCTTATTGCTCTTGGTCAAACAGTATTCGTAACTTGTTTTATCCTCACCAAGAAATGCCCTTCTTAAAACTTTTCTCCTTTCTCAAAATAGAATTGTGTCTCGGATAATCTGTAGACACAACTTCAATGAGAACAATAATGTGAAAGCCAAAACGAATGTGCAAAATGAATCTCATAATTTTGATATTTGATATTGTTTACAAAGCGAAAAGAGTTCGCATCATATATCAATAACTAACTTTGCTGACTGCTTGACCACACAAAATTCACTCAAGGAGGAATTAAACCCAACTAATTTTAAAGCAAGGAAACATTGTATGCGCCAGCACGTGTCCATACGCGGTCCTCCGATTAATATTGTGTCTGTGGGAACAGAATTAAACAGAATAATTAACGAATGGGGCGGCCATGTTGGGCGGAATCATCAGTTGCAGAGTGAAAGTGATGTCGAAACTACAGTAGTGGCCCATTTAACTGTACCGGTGTGCAGATTGTTGAAAGCAATGAATTTACAATCATCTCATTCGATCCTGCGTACACCATGGCTGAGATGGAAAACATGCAGCAGTCAGAAGAAGTAACGAAGCGTAAAAGCTTGTACCACCATCATCTTCTTGATGTGAAAGAGATTCACAAAAACGGATCAGCTCACAACTTGGTAAGGACCTTTTGTGCGAAGAATGAAATTGAATATGTAGATTGTCTCTGTTGAATTTTTACTGACTGTATGGTTTTTTTTAGCAATTAAAGAGGGCAGTAGTTGGCTGATACACATCATGTACTCGTAAATTCGCGCTCTTGCAAGAGTGAAACGGCCTAAAAATGAGAGAACTCTAAAACTAGTAGATGCAATGTTTCAAATGCATTTTTTTTAGAAGAAATATTTCATAGATATAAGTAAGCTGCAGCTATGTAAGAACATTTACACATTTAAAATGTAACAAATTTTTGACATCTGGACTGTCGTTCCCCTTTAAACACACTCACAAATCTTCGCTTGTAAAAGTGACAAGAAAAGCAGGGCTGAGTTAATTTGATCAGTGGTTTGTGTCCTGTGGCCTGTGACCTCTGACCTTAGGCGAGAAAAGGTTAAGTGCCTCTACACAGTGCTAATGATCAATTTAACTCCACGCAGCTGAGTGTGTGTGGTAATGTGTACGGGTGTCAAGAGAGTGGCAACAAAAAAATAAGGGCTTTAAATGCCACAAAAATGCAAGCTGACATGAGTTGATTTTACAATTTAAAAAAGTGATTTCAGCTCCCAGTCACGCAAATATGATGAGTACTGTTTAGTACTGATATTCTTTAACGCTGTTACATATGTGTTGCAACACAGTAGAGAATCGTAGATGATTTTTTTTTTTTTAATGCGGTGTAATGCAGGTAACACGCTCTGATAATAAATACATATATGGATTTCGGCTCGCCAGAATGTCACTAGTTCTTGAATTCATTAAAATGTTTTCACTTTTCAGAAAATCCTGCAAAATTCTTGTGAGAACAGAATCTTCAGAGAAGGAAAAACATTTTCCCAGGCCTCTTATTCACGTAAAGCACTTGCCTCGTATCACAGCACATTTTCAATACCACATTAAAAGGGATGCTATTAATGAGAGAGACGAAGCGGGACTGCTACATTATCAGTCTTTTTTTTTTTTTTACTTTTTTATGTCAATTCCTTTGTTAAAAAAAAAAAAAAGGACATTCCCAAATGTCACAAATCCCTGCAGCCGGTTGAACAAAAACAAATTACAAAAACAAAACAGAATCGGCCACAGAGTGTCACTGGGGGACAAGGCCAGAATCCCTTTTTTCCAAGTACAATCGCAATAAAAATCTTCAAAGCAGAGTTGAACAGGAAACCTTTGTTTTTCCTCCCAATTCGCACGACTTGAACCTTACCCTGTTTCTTCAAGCCCAGTGGAGGATAACATGTTCCTACAGTTTGATAGCGCAAGAGTACATTTTCTTATGACTTATTCATCTTTTCCCGCTCTCTCCCGCTCCTTAATTTATAATTCATTTGATGTAAAATTTCATTAATTTTCTAAAATGTTCCAATTGGGGGCCTTGCTTTTTTTTTTCTTTGTCCAACCGTCTATTGTAGCAGACTATTATTCTTTTATGTAGCAGCCTTGTAGAGGTTATCATCTTCTGAGGGCAACCAGCGCTGGCTTGAAAAGTTTTAATCAGCTTTAATGAGAGGGGTCAGCGCTGGAACCAGTGAGGGAGTGACAGAATCACAGACAGCTAGCCTCTGGAATGTATGCATGACATTTTTATCTTTTAACAGTTTCTTTCTCCATCATTTGGACTTTCTCTACCCGTCGCTGTGACAGCCACATTGTGACTTGGCATCTTAACCAAGGGGATTGAGGTACGATAGCAATCATAACAATACCTGAGTTCAGTTTGGTTTGAGACAGTATTTTCTCCAAAATCATTTCAGCATACTCCTCTGTGAGCAATTAGACAGCTACGAATTTGTGCCAGCAGTCATTGAAACTATTCACACGTGGCTTAAAGGACGGACAATAATATGTACAATCCTCAACCTCATCTTCCTTAAATTCGCTCACAATGATAACACTAGTTTAGACCTTCTGCTCTGACAATCCGTGGCTTTTTATCATTCCATGAAATCCTCAGATATCCCACTTTTACCTTCTCGTCTTAAAGTTACCTTGGTTTTCTCTGCGCAGTCTTTATCAAAAGGCACTGGCCTTTCTTTTGGCTTTAGCCTTGGGCTCTAATCTTCTTCCAGAAGATAGTCTAATCCATTCCATTATTAGCATTTTACAGCCAAGGCTGAATTGCTCACCATGACATAGACTGTGTCTTTTTTTTTTCTCAGGCCAAATGGCAGATATATGACTTAACCCCTTTAGCTATAAGGCCTTTGCAAGAGATTTAATGTTTCTGACAGAGTTCTTGCACCTGTAATGACCTCTGAGACTCAGATTCTTTGGGGGACAGTCTCCCAATGTCACTCACAATTTGTTAAAAGTTAACACTTTTTGCTGTCAACATAGAATTAGTCAGAAACTGGTGTAACCATAGAAAACCTATCCAAGCACAACATCCATCCATCCATCCATTTTCCAATCTGCTTTATCCTCACGAGGGCCGCGGGGGGTGCTGGAGCCTATCCCAGCCGTCTTCGGGCAGTAGGTGGAGGACACCTTGAACTGGTTGCCAGCCAATCGCAGGGCACACAGAGACGAACAACCATCCGTGCTCACACTCACACCTAGGGAAAATTTTGAGTGTTCAATCAGCCTGCCATGCATCTTTTTGGAATGTGGGAGGAAACCGGAATACCCGGAGAAAACCCACACAGGCCCCGGGGAGAACATACAAACTCCACACAGGGAGGCCGGAGCTGAAATTGAACCCAGTACCTCTGCACTGTGAGGTCGATGCGCAAACCACTGGACCAAGCGGGCCGCCCCAAGCACAACATATTTATATAATATACACATTGCAATGTGTTTCTCTTGTCGAGTTAAGTTTTCAGTCTTTGATGGAAAGTGGCTTTACTTTCAGTAATTCAGACCAAACGTATGTCCATGGTTAAAATCAACGACCATGGATGTTACGGTGAAAGTAACATACACATACAGAATGTAAACTTCAATTTCAATGAAGTTTAGACTCAATATAAAATACAACTTTTTTTTCTAAATTCCTTGGGTGAACATGTTATTTGGAACAAGGTCATGATTCAGAACAAAACAAGCATCCCCAACAAGGCTCAGTTGTTCACAATCACGATGGTCGGAGATTCACCACTTTGTGAACAACTGTGTGAGAAAATAGTTGAAGAATGTTTCTCATCATTAAATTACAAGGAATCTAGGAATTCCATCATCAACAGTCGCTAATTCCATCAAAAGATTCAGAGAATCTTGAGAAACCTCTGCACATAAATGGTAAGGCCAGCACTGAATGCTCATGACATTCAACTTTCTTAGGAGGCAGCACTGCAAAACTGGCATCATTGTGTCAAGGATATTGCCAAGTGGGCTCAAGAACACTTCACCAAACCCTTGTCAGTTAACACACTGTGTCATTACAACGATAAATTAATACAAAACCAAAGCCGAATATCAACCAGCCCTCTTCGGCAAGACAATGCCAAGCCACATTCTGCACACGTTACAACAGCATGGCTTCCGAGTAAAATTTTATGAATACCGGACTGACCCGCCAGCAGTCCAGACCTGCCTCCCACTGAAAATGTGTGGCACACTGTGAAGCATAACATACGACAAAAGAGATCCCAGATTGTTGAGTACCGTAATTAAAGATGAACATCAAGCATGGGAATGGGAAAGGATTTCACCCACAAAGCTTCAACAATTAATGTCCTCAGTTCCCAAATGCTTATTGAGTTTTTTACAAGGGAAGGTACTGCACCACAGGAGTCAACATGCCCCTGTCCCAGCTTTTTGGAATAGGTTGTCGGTGTCAAATGCGTAATGCATGAATTTTTGCCACAATAATATGATAAATAAATGCATGACTAAATCAAAATAAAATCAAGTTTATCAATTTGAAAATGAAAATCTTGTCTTTGTAGTGTATTTAATTGAAAGTTGAAAAGGTTATGAAAATTATTGTATTGTGCTTTTATTTACCTCTGATACAATAACCATCCATCCATCCATTTTCTACTCCGCTTGTCCTCATGAGGGTCGCAGGCATGTTGGAGCCTATCCCGGCTGTTTTCGGGCAGGTACACTCTGAACCTAGTGGCCAACCAATCGCAGGGCACACATAGACAAACAAGCATTCGGGCTCAAAATCACACCTAGGGACAATTTCGAGTGTTCCATTAATCTGCCTTGTGTGTTTTTGGAATGTGGGAGGAAACCGGAGAACCCAGAGGAAACCCACGCAGGCACGGTAAGAACATGCAAGCCAGAATCGAACCCTGCACATCTGCACTGTGAGATGGATGTGCTAACCAGTCGACCACCATGCCGCCCTATTTCACAATATCCCAACATCCCTTCATTTGAATTGGGGTTCATATTATCTTACAAATCTTATTGGATACGGTAGTAATTTATTGGACAAAAAACTCAGGCAAGTGTGCTAAGAGTGTTTTGGATGAGGACCAACAAAATTCTTGACTTTGACTATATTTAGGAGGCCCTGTTGGGTAATTGGCAACTCTATATGGCTTAAATTGACTGGGAAACAAGCCAAGGGATGTTTGTGCCTATTGGGCTAGATGTAGACCCGTTTCATTTTATAATTTAGGCTTCAGAGTTTAACACGAGCGTTTGTGACTGAAAACATGTCGGCGAGCTGAACTTTCTTCAATGAGGAATATTCCGCAGTTTGAGGGTCACTGTGGGTAACATTTTCTTGGCTTGCTGACTGATTTGTAAACTGAATCAGTGGTCAACTCTCCACTTGAGGTGTTAAAATCGAAGGAGGAAATTCCACACCTCCTCATCTCACCTCTTTCACACCATGAGGCCACAAAGCTCCATTGATCTTCCTCTTGCAAGCATTAGCATGTTTTCGTCCCTTGTATGCCACGGGAAAAGGTTAGCGTGTGTCTGTGTGAGAGTGTGTGCATAATGCGCATGTGCCTATATCTCTATCATCCCTATTATCTCCTTCCCAACATATCCAAATGTCACTACATCTTTTTTCGCAAATGTCTTCCTGAGTGCAAAGTCTTTCAGTGTCTCCTCTACATGCATGCATGCGTGCACGCTTTTATTGTGTATGTACTTCAGCTTGTCCTGAATTTATCACAGACCGAGTGTGTGAGCATCGCATGATGTGCACATGTCTGTGTAGGTGCAATCAGATAGTGATGCAAACTAGACTCCCTGGGCTCCCAGTAGTGCTGAAGCCTGAGCTCAGAGGGCCGGCGCTTAGCCCCGGTGTCGATAAGCGGCCGCTCTTCAAAGAGCACTGAGGAAAAACGGCTCGGCCCTGTCAAAGCTGGACAAATTCCCTGCTAACACCCTGAGCCTCGCTGCTTGAACAGTTCAAAGAGCAAGAAAAGGAAAAGCGAGGAATTGAAGGCAAAGGGGTAAGCGGCTTTATAGATACAATATATAATTAGACGCATATGGAGATAAAACATCATCAGGTCTTAAGGAGAGGCCCAGGTGGACGTGACACACTGGGGTCATAATGTACACAGTAGTAATTAGGATTTCTTTAAATCCTTCGAATTTTAATTCTAGAGGAGCACATCCGTCGAAACATCCATCTGCTATGCCCTTACTCTGTTCAGGGTCACAAGGAAGCAGGATCATGTCCCGGTTGCCTTTGGGCACAGGTCAATTGTAGAGCTGACATGAAATCCTCATTTCGATCCGGCGCGAAGGCTTGGTTCAGTTCAGTCCAGTATTTATTTGTGTCTCCCTTTTGAAAGGTCCCAAATCATCAAGATGGCCACCATGAAGTTGGTGTGACTGTTTGCTGGTGGCTCATCCTGCATCAAAATGACCCTCAATCCTTAATTTATATATTGTATCCTGATTGAGTTAACGACTGTAAAATATTGATGAAGAATTTTATACTACACCACCAGCTGCTGAACGTACCTGCTGCAGTTTGAATTGGCGCCATGGATCAAACATTCCAACAAACGCTAAAGAGCTTCTTCTTTTTGCAAGGCATATTTTGTGTTGTTGTTGTTTTTAATTATTATTTACTATTGTTTGTAGTAAATACCTTTAAGGACAGAAAAGCTGAATTGTAAATGAAAGAAACGTGTTTTGATGCTAGAAATTAATGATAAAGAACATATTTAGTTGTTGTATTTATTTATTTATTTTAGCACAGGGCGCAACAGTTTATTCTTCATTAAAATAAATAAATCAAACAGTATGCTCTTTTCTTTAAGAGCAAGTGCTTTCCATTTGTCAATCGTTTTCTTGATAGTTCCCCTCTTGGGAAAACTGAGGAATATAATTATTTGATTTGACTCAACTTTCTTTCAAGTCACGCGTTGATTCAGTCTGGCAGACGATAAACTGCAAACTGAGAATTCTAGTTAATTATTTAAGACTTAAATTATTATTATGTCAAATTATAGACTGTGCAGACTGCATCAAAAAGCCTCTGATTAAAATCATTTTCCACTTATGATTGTTTCTAATCATCTTGCTAGATATGTCTTGAGGTGTCCTTCTGTGACGTATCATTGTGGTATGTATGAATTAACGAAACCCGCGTTCATAATTAAACCCATGGCAACGCGCTGAACAACGAAGTGCTGTTGAGAGTGACGTCATTCAAAGAATGCCGAGTCACCAGTCAGCCATTGTACTGCATTGTTGATTGTCCGCTTAACTGCTAATGGTTATAACCGATAACAATGGTTATCGAGTTATTTGGCGAAATGCCTCGGTGCTGTGTGGCAATGCACTATTCACATTCAGGCAAACAATTGTTTGTGTGGCCAAAAGAAAATCATAGGCCATGTACATCACCAGAAAATTGGAATGATACAGTTTTGTTCTCGCAAAATGAATGAATTTCACGCCGGTGTCAACGGGCATTAATTCTTATTAGAAGCATGTCGAAGACCTGTTTTCTCAACCGGATTTTCAAAGAAGTTAGGTGTGATAATCAATGAATAACACTGGCTGTTATTTCTGAAAACGTTTGATTCAAAGTATTATATGTGTACATGGATGTGATCCTCGATGAAAATATTTCGAACTACATGAGTGCATGAATGGAATCATCTTTAATGGTTTGCAACTATCAATGCTGCCGATATAGTGTGCAGAGTGGCCCACAACGCAAGAGAGCTACCTCAGCAATGACAATGTAGGACAACAACCTACTATGACGTGTGCTCGGCTAATAACCACAGTTTGCCATTCTTTGAATCCCGATGGGTCTCATCTCCACTCCATGTCCGGCCGTTCAGGCACAACATTTTCCGCATTCTGAGCAATTGACTTGTACATGTATGGTCCAATACACATCTTGCGAACAACATCATCTTCCTCTTTTCAAACGGTTTCCAAATCAATTTCTGACTGGCTTTGCATACTTTACATGGACAGCCCCACTATTGTTGCCTTAAAGTGACGTAACACTTCCTGGTTTGACGCTGCTTAGATTTCATTTCGGGAAAATGATTACTATGTCGAATTGAAGAAATAGACATTATTTTTTTCATTCTTTTGTATTTTGTTTCATTGCTAATGACATAAAAATATTTCATTTGGGAGTTTCTAAAATTACTTCAGAGTTGACCTTTCAGAAACACAGAGATCCCTCTTTTTAATATCCCTACAGCAAAGAAGGAAATTGGACGACTTGCTTTTAACTGTACAGTAAGGCTCCATTTGATTGGAATCGTTTAACTGACTCTATTAGATCCATTACTTCCATATGTGCATTCAAGTTATGCTCTTGCCACCCTCCCGCAAAGAAAAAATTGAGCACCCTTCTATCTGTTTCCAAGCCTATGAAACGGGTCTATATAGTTTCTTCGCTTTCGTTATTTGACTTTCTTAGTTAAAATTGGTCACTTTAACAATGTACTTGAAATATGAATTCTCTTTGCCCTCCTACCCTTCTGTTGAGGCTTTCCAGTCTACAAAGAATGAATGAGTGATTAGTTGTTACAATCAATTCAACAATAAAATATCTGAATAATATCCACTGATTATATTTTCCACACTGAAGCAGTTCAGAGTGTGGTTATCAGTAATCTATAGCAGCGCTGTTTCAAAGGCACACATTTGGTGGTATGCAGGATTTTTAATTGGAAAAACATTTAATTTTATCTTCAGTGAGGGGAAGACATGTTCAAGTCTTTTAACACTTCACCAAAAACACACACACAACAGAAGAGTCAAGCATGAACCAATACACATGAAATATTTTTTTCATTGTGATCGAGAAACAGAAACAGAAAAAAATGTGACTAGTTAATTCAGAGACAGAAAGGAAATGGTCACAGATAAAATTAGGTAAAATGCTGAAATGGAGGCACAAAACTGTGTGGAAAACAAATACAGTAGTGATATTCATGACAATAAGAATCAGTGCAAGAATACTGATTATGTGGGGAAGAGTTGAACAATCTTCTCCAGAAAATTATTCTGCAATGCAGCATATTTTATTGTAGTCTAATCTTTGAATCACAGTCACAAAGTTATAATATGGAAAAATATTCCTAAAATTCATTCTCAGAGGCCACACCGTAGATACTTTTCCAGGATGGTGGCATATGTACACATGCGCTGTATGGATTTGGTGGCAGTTGAAGTTCTGAAAGCACTTTGGCTGACCACAGAGAGCATACATCATACCCCTCCATCGTGGGGCTTTGCCACAAATCCGCAAGCACTACCATGACTGTAGTCAGCAAAGAGATCCTTCTCAAAGTTCACTTATAGTGAATCCAAACAGTGGACCACATATATATATACAGTATATATATACAGTATATTATATATATATATATATATATATATATATATATATATATATATATATATATATATATATATATATATATATATATATATATATATATATATAATATATATATATATATATATATATATATATATATATATATATATATATATATATATATATACACACATATATATATATACACACATATATATATACACACACACATATATATACACACACACATATATATATATATATATATATATATATATATATATATATATATATATATATATATATATATATACATATATACAGTATATATATATATATATATATATATATATATATATATATATATATATATATATATATATATATATCTCCATCCATTTACCGAACCGCTTGATCCTCACTTGGTTCGCGGGGGGGTGCTGGAGCCTATCCCAGCTGTCTTCGGGCAGTAGGCGGGGGACACCCTGAATTAGTTGCCAGCCAATCGCAGGGCACACAGAGACGAACAACCATCCACGCCCACACTCACACACCTAGGGACAATTTAGAGCGTCCAATCAGCCTGCCATGCATGTTTTTGGAATGTGGGAGGAAACCGGAGTACCCGGAGAAAACCCACGCAGGCCCGGGGAGAACATGCAAACTCCACACAGGGAGGCCGGAGCTGGAATCGAACCCGGTACCTTTGCACTGTGAAGCCGACGTGCTAACCACTGGCCTACCGGGCCGCCCTATATATATATA
>CAAKHF010005329.1:2370-18794 GCA_901007745.1 Hippocampus kuda
CCCCCCCAGCCCCCTGTGCTTTTGTCATGAGCATCCATCTGACAAAATTCAGTTTCTTTCTTGTAAAAGTCTGGCAAAGTTTCGAATTCTGACAAAAGGGCGTCGTATTCATGGCGCAAGGCCGGAGTTGCCGTATTTGAGGCGGTCCGCATATCACAGCGTTGCGTCCATGTTCCTTTTTCGGACTTTGAGAGCTACTTTTGTGCCTCAGTGAGGTTAGAATCCAACGGAGCACGAATGGCCTTGGAAAAATGATGGCTAAGTGGATTCCCATTAAAGAGCAAAAGGGTCTACGGGGGATTTTTTTTTTTTTTTCAATGTCCTCAGACTGTCATCGAGTTTTATCGAGCTCGTGCCTTTTCACGACAACATCAACCTCAAAGCCATTGCCATGCAGAGCAGGTCAAAGCTCACGCATCTCACACGTTACAGAAAAAGAATCGAATAGATTTAGGTCAACCTTTTTGTCAAGGGCACTTTTCAAGCAAGCTTCTTCAATCTTTGAATATCGGGCGCGACATCAAAGCAACAAACTGTTGACCGTGAATGACATTTGACAGAAGCTGAGGAATGAGACTTGGATGTGGGTTGTCACCGTTCGAGCGCGGATAATTCCCAACCTTTTTCATTTTTAATAGGCGGCATCGGAAGAGCGTTTCCAATCTCGCTGCATCAAAATGAGCAAATTCCTCATTCGACGCTGCTTTGGGCCACTCTGGGGAGCCGACCGCACACCCCAATTGTGACTTGGCGACCTGAAAGACCGAGCTTCAAGTCGCACCGTTAAACGTGGTGGTAATTACTCCGCATTTAAATGAAGTTGACGAAATAGTAACTCCCCAAACTGGCCGGCAAAGATATCGCCGGACGTGACCGGCAATCGTCAGCGTGAAGGGCTAATGAGGGTTGAAATAAGGGCAGGCTCTCGCACAGCGCCAGCGCGAGGACAATTACAACGTACGTCCGTGTCACCTTTCAGACTCCTTGAATTTTTTTTTTCCTAACGACGCTGAGTATTCCGCCCCCACTTCTGCATCATTAGAGAATTCACCGGGCGCTGATGGATGCCAACCAGGAGACAGAAGGACAGTGACGATGAAGCGTCTGGGGGTAATGCGCTACGATCAAGAGATGAACTGTCTTTAGTCTTTCGTGCGTCCAGACCAACAAGTCCGACGGCCAAATGACTTGAGGTGATGGCTCGTGCCGGGCGAGCCGCTCTTCGCTCGCAAACTTCATGGCGCGAGCGTCGCAATTACGAATGCGAGCGGGTTATCTCCCCTCCCCAGACGCTCCTTTCATTGTGGCGGAACGTCTTTACTTTGCCGCTCGGCCCATTGTTTTCGGTGAGTAATGTAAACAGAACGGCGACGAGATGAATGGAGACGCCCCCCCACACGACCAACAGTCGCGCAAAATCATCGCCTTTGAAATCATTCATATGCAGGCCGCCTGTCCGCTGTGTCCCATTAGCAGACAAAAAAAAAAAAAAGATATCGCGGGCAATCAAGCGAGCTCATATGCAGACGATGCGTCAGGAGGCAAAAATGACGATTTTAGTTGATCACCGTTGCTCATCCCCGACAGAAAAAGCTTCATTGTCTCAAACCCCACAGAGACTTGCGCTGTTTTTGCCAAATTGGAGACGGCGGTTTAAGTCCAACGCCCTTTGGAAATTGTTCGCCACGTCTGCTTTTCTCATCTCCTCTCTGTCTTGAAGACTTCCTTTGTTTGAGCCCTCTCTCGACTTTCAACCGCTTCCGCAAACTACTCGGCGTGATGGTTATTCCCAAGTCATTATCTTATTTGTGCGTCTCCGCTCAGCTGTGACTCCTCAAGGTATTCCTCTCTGTTCCCCATTAGCTTGACTGCAGCCGAGCCTCTGCTGCCAATCACACGGCATTGCCAAAGGAGAGAAAGGGGCGGGGGTAAAGAGACAAGATAAGGAGAGATGAAGTGGAAGTGGCAGGCGGGGAGGACAACTCAGACAGAGAAACACGAAATAGTGGAGCTGTAAGACAGACAGCGTTAGGAGATGAAAGAAGCGATACAGGGCGACTTGGAGATAAAGAGAGAGCTTTAGGGGCTAATAGGGGCTGTGTGAGTGTCCAAATTAGGGGTCAGGTACTTCACTTGCCAGCTGCCATGGAAACAACTCCTAAAGCAAAAAAAAAAAACAAAACAAACACCATCCCTTTCCCTTTTCTATATCTCTGTGGAGAAGATTCAGGTTCAAAGAGTCAGGAAACCCGATGACAAAGAATATCTAAATGCTGATTGCCACACTGTAGTTTCGTTTCCCTTGGAGGGCCGTTATGAATTTTGGGAAACCATATCAATGCTTAATCACCTCCACATATTACATACACAGCGAACAACAAATAGATGGAGGACTCGTTTTGACATCAGCAGTCAAGAATAATGGATTGTTCAAACATTGTAACTATTACATGAAATATGACAACTTGAAATTTTGATTCAGACTTTAGCAAGCATCGTGGAATGCTTGAATTGCTTTCGCGGGCCACATAAAATGATGTGGCGGGCCAAATCTGGCCCCCGGGCCTTGACTTTGACACTTGTGCCTTAGAGCATACAGACTCATCTCAGAACCTGTGTGGGTTGGCTGTTTGTACCAGAAATGCAAAAAGTAGCCTTCTGGCTTTTGGGTGTTTATAAAACACTCTGGCAATCATTTTTTATTCTTTGATTCTGATTCTGAATTGGACAGGATGTGTTTTTATTTTTTTGTGGAGAAATAACGCACAAACTGACATTGAGGGGACATGAATTAGGACTGAACACAAGTGCAAAACATGAGTACCCCTTCATGTTTCCAAGAAACAAAACAAAACCTGTGAGACTTCTTTGCTCCTGCAGGCTTCATCGAAATGTTGCAGAAGCCAACGCCGGGAATCTCTGCCCTCGCCGCCAAGAGGAGGACTATATTTAGGCAACAGATGAATACAGTGAGAGCTGAGGATTTGACAAGTCATGACCTACAAAAACACAGAGCGAGGTCCTCTTTTGGGGAAAGCATCACCGTTCCAAATGGAAATGTCTCAAGCAGGTTATCACAGTCAAGACCGGACCACAATTTTTTTCGCTCGCTAGGAAATGATGTTTCATTTGTGCATTGTACGTGTTCAGCGCCACGACTAAAAGCATCGGGACTAAGCGTCACCTAAAAATAATCAACCCGCCAGCTAAATCACGATCATGGTGATGATCGAATAGGAAAGCCAAGGAGGATCCAAAGAATTTGTCAGGACCGTGGCGGAACGGAATGCAATACCAAAGATGAGAATTGTCCTTCGGGTGTGCCATCTTTGAATGAGCAAAAATGGACACACAGCTCTCAGCAAGGACGCACAACTATTGTGCAGAGTGGCCAGTTCTTTGCTTATTCCAGGTTCATCGATGAAAGATTTTTTTTTTTTTGTCTCCGTTTCCGCTTCAGTCTTTCTCATCAAGCTGCGGCTGTTAGAAGAGTGCGGCAAATTAAAAACAAATGACTGGATGGTACAGCCGCGCGTTGCCGGAAATGGAAAGAAATGGACTGCAGCTTCTAGCTAATCTAATGCTGGTAAAAAACAACAACAAAACAGATTGTCACTATCCATGAAATTCAGGATTTTTCACAAATATATTTAGGAAGTCGGTCCAAGATGAACGAACGCCTCTTCTAATGTCAAAAGTCATCTGGGATGATCAGCTCAATGGTGACCCTGAACAAGGCGTTAGAAAGCAAGTTTTGCAAAGTGGCAAGGAACCCCTGTCAAATTGACATTTGCAAATTTAACCGTTATTTTTTTGGGGGGTGGGGGGGGGGGTGGGGGGCATCTGCCGTAATTTACAAACCAATTTGGTTGCTTTGGTGTCATTTTTGTGGCATCTTGTTAAAGTGAGTTGAGGAGCTTCATTTAGACAAAAGTACTGTTTTTGCCACCATCTTGTAGCATTTACAAGCAATGACCAACTTTTAAAAAGTGTTTTTTGCTATTTTTGCTGAGTCTATCTCTGTACTTTCTGGAAGCCTGAGCCGAGACCAAAAATCAGGTTCTTTCTTTGCACATTATCCATCCTTTCATGACATTTGGGTTCCATCTATTTTACATCACCCGAACAGCAACAATAAAAATACCGTGTTGCCTCTATCACAGAAATATCTCTTTCCATTTCGACAGCATTTGAAATAATTGAAATGAGGATATTCACGGTCACGTCTCTCGATGCGACACAGCGGGTGCAGTCCGAACTGCTCTGCCTGCTTCTTCTTTTTTGTTCTGCTCATCTACTTCAAGATTGGTAAACAGCAGCCACGTCTGTGCACCGCATGGCCAATCAGCCGCCCCCGGGGCGCCCCCGCGCTACGCCCTGCCTCGTTCTCCCACATTATTCATGGTTCAAGGTCGGGTACGTAACCATAAAGTCGAGGCAGTCATAAGCACGTTGGAAAATTTTCCCAAATTAATTCCCAGAGGGGAGTGTGAGTCGGCGGTAAGAGATGAAATAAGAAGGGCAAGGATGGAGGCCGAGCAAACAGTCATGCAATCTGTTCAGGTGAAATTTGACACATCTTGACATTAAGAATAGGATAAAACACACACAAAGTTTGTGTACACTGAAGCTGTTCCCAGGTCAAATTTGAACCGTGTCTACTGAAATGGGTTTCAGATTTACTGGTGTGCGTGTGTGTGTGTGTGTGTGTGTGTGTGTGTGTGTGTGTGTGTGTGTGTGTGTGTGTGTGGGTGTGTGTGTGGGTGTGCGCGTGTGTGTGTGAGAGAGAAAGAGAGATTTCTGGAGTGGCAGAGTCTTGGCCACCGGTTTTGCGATGATACATGAAGAGCATCAAAGTTGCATGATGTGCTGATGTCTCCAAACAAATGCACAGAAGCCGTCACACAGATGAGAAAGCAAGCGCGACACAGCTCGCCGCCGTAAAGGCATTAAAAATTCAGCACGGCACACATATATTCTGCTTTACAAGAATAGTTAACCGCATTTCAAATGTCACATGTTCCCGCGTATAACTCGCCAGTACCAATTTGCACAGGCGCCGCACACCGCCGGGTCCATTTTGAATGGAGTGAATGAGAGCGAGTCTTGCCTTTCTGTCCAGCCCCGTTTTTGTCTTTCTTGTAGGCGACATCCTTTTCGGCAGCAACCTGTGTTGTTTGACTGACACCGTGCAGAGGAAGAAAGCGGCGCTCACTCTCATTCAGTGCATTGAACTGAATGGATCCTATGAGCGCTACACAGCTCACAAAAAAGTTTGACGAGCATCACTTATCTCATCCGCATGTACATATGAAAATTGTAAATATGGTTAAGTATTGTTGTGTACCGTAGATACGGTATTTCCACGACTTGAAAGCGTGCGGCTCTGTCTGGCTCGCTTAAAACCAGGAAATGAGCATGTCTGGTTGAGTTCCTTCCTGCAAGGTCTCCGCGCCAGAACCAGCAGACTCAAGGACAGTTTCTTCCACCGGGCGGTCAGGAGACTCAACTCCCTCGCTGCTCTGCCGGCACTCCCCACCCTCTGCCTCCTGCCACAGACTATGACCCTCCCCTCATGATCCGACATCTGCGTATTGCGTATTGCACAATGCACTACCTCACTTGACCACAACAGCCACAAGTGGCATTGTTGATGCTGTTTGTATTGTCGATATCGTCTATATTGTTTGTACTGTTCAGATTGCGTATTATGTCTTTTATGCGGTGTAGCTGCTATCTTCTCAGCTGTGTGTTTCATGCACAGCATGTTTGCATGCATATTTGCACTGAGGACTGAGAGAAAGAAATGTCATCTATGCTGCATGTCATATGTCAGCATATTTGACAGTAAAGATGACCTTGACCTTGAAAAAGACCCACGTCTGACGGCCAAGCAGAGGACAGTGATGTCATGGGCCCTCCTCGGCCTGCGTTCGAGAACCAGGTTGAAAATGGTTCTGTGAAACGGTTCCAATGTCACTGCGCGGCCTGGGACAAAACTGAGCTGAAACTATGGGGACATGAAGAATGAAGCGTATGTAAGGGTCAATAGCGGGACCTCACCAGCACACCGCAAACACTTTCAGTCTGTTGGCCACTGTGCCGCACATCAGAATTCGGCAATCAATCTTGTTGAAGACTTAACGAGAGCATTAGCGGAGGGGACACACTCCGTCAGTGTCCTCCAAGTTTGCCATGTCCTGTTGCCAAAACAGAACATTAGGCCTCATCTGATCCCATTTCGCAGAAACGCACGGCAGAGATGCTAAAAGTGGGGGCAAAGCCTCGAGAAGAAATATTTTAAACACGACGGGATGAAGGACTCGCTCGTCGTCTGGTGGGGCCTCGTTTGTATTCCTGTGAATGGAAACAAAGTTGATATCCTGTTCGGGCAAAGTTGTTTGGCAAAGCGGCTTCTGGAAATTGAAAATCTCCTCTCGGGTTTCAAGGGGGCTTTTGTTTTCTTTTTGCAATAAGCAGTAAAACAGGCTGCTCACCCAGGGAAAAGGCTTATTTTTGGTTTTATTCAAATGAGAGTGGTATTTGTTTAATGGCTTACTGTTAGGAGGGGAAGAAAAATCAAATGAAAGTCGTTAGAAATAAAAAGATGTCTCAATTGGTTGCAAACAATCATCTTGAGCCAGAGCCAGTCGGACCCTTGAGGCGTCGCGCGCAAATCACTGGAGACTGGGGGCAGATCTCACAAACATTGGATTTCATCTAATAATAACGTCAGCAAAGCAATCATCTGCAAACTATCTGCGTCACTGAATCGCCTCCGAATAGAGGCTTCAAATACGTATTAGCCCCTTCTCGACAGACACAGGACACATTTTTACACACACGGAGGGGGAAATAAGGGCGGCCCAGGTATTCATTCACTTGTAAATTCCGGTCAGAAGTCACAAAAGCAAAATAGTTGCTGAGGGTTCCGACATTCGGAGGATATTATTGTGGAGTCTTTCGAGACTGTCCAAATCATCTTTCAAACGACTCAGGAACGCTGTGCCACGTGAAAATACCGGCACATGGAACGGATTTCTGAAAACAGTGGCCAAGTATCGAAAATGAGGCTTCAAAGACGTGAAAAAAATCTTGCCACTCCCTCCACTTTCATGCGCCGTGGGCATGTCCGTTAATGCCCTGAAAGCACCGGGTGGTCACAGGGCCTTTGCGCTCTGCGACAACAAGGCACTCTAAGGCGCTCACAACAGCGCACTGTTCAGTGGGTGTTTCGGCGCTGCTGTTTTGGTGAGCAATCGAGTTAAAACGGTTAATTTTTCAACGTCTCTGTGTAAACGCATCTGCGAAATGAGATAACTAGTTGCTTCACGTTGGGAAAACGCAGGCGCTGCTTTAGCTTGACCCTGGTCAAGATCATGGCGAAATGAAAATGATGAGAAGGATGATGGTCCGTGATTTCCCTTTTCCTTGATTTGCCATTCTTTGCCTTTTCTGATTGCGCTGACCGTTAGGACGGCCATTGCTTTGGCGTGAGCTGAACAACATGCGGACGTTATTATTGTTGTGATGATTACAATCATGTCACCCTCCCCCACCCCGACTGTTTTGCCAGTATCTCTTTGGATAGAGCCACCGAGAGAACGAGTAGGCTTTCCTTTACTTGCGAGTCCAAATTCCGTACACGAGTTTGTGCACGCGCAGGAGTAATATTGTTTCATCTCTCCTGTCTCCTTTGCTGATGTTTTATTCTCCTGTTAAAGTGGGACTTATTGCATTTCTCTGGCGGATAATTGCCTTCCTCTTGCTTTCTGGTGTATAGGAAGCTGCACAAACAACGCGCAACGAGGTCTCTTTGCTTGTTTGTATGTTTTGCTGTGTTAAAAAGATCTCTGGCGGTACAGAGTGAAGCCTCCATCATGTTCAGTCCTGCCAACAAGTAGACAGGAGAAAGAAGGACGAAGGAAAAAAATGCTGAATAAAACACGGGACACGTTCGAGACGAGTAAGCACGTCCACCTCACAGTGCAGAGGTCGTGGGTTTGATTCCGGGCTCCGGCCTTCCTGTGTGGAGTTGGCATGTTGTCCCCGTGCCCGCGTGGGTTTTCTCCGGGTGCTCCGGTTTCCTCCCACATTCCAAACACATGCACAGCAGGTTGACGGCACACTCCAAATTGTCCCGAGCTGTGATTGTGAGCGCGATGCGTGCCCTACGACTGGCCGGCGACAAGTTCAGGGTGTCCCCGGCCCACTGCCCGAAGATGGCTCGGAAAGGCTGCAGCACACCCCGCCACTCTCATGAGGATAAGCGATTAGGAGAATGGATGCATGGATGTTGACTCCGTTGAGTCATGCAACCGCCCCCTAGGTGGCTTTATTCCCACTCCCAAAACAACTCTTTTATCCTGTCGGAATGAATACATGGCATGACAACACCTTGTCTATCGTGCAAAATGGGCCTCTGAGCTGTGTCTAAAATGTGTGCAGGTAATCGGGAAGAAAAAAAAAACAACTCTTGCAGCCCCATCAATACGTCCATATTAGCAATGAAGCGTCGAAACGCCATGTTGCTCCTTCAGAGTCCAGCTTGCCATTTCCTTTCAAGGCTGCACGTTGATCAGAATGCCACTGGAGGCTCCAGTGGTATCACGACAAAATGGATCGCATTCACGCAAAAATAATAATCGCACACATGCACGAGCACATTTCATATGTCCAAAAGCACCCGGACAAAGCTGCAAGGCCGAGGCAACGGGAGAAAAACAAACATCGCCAGCTGTGAGCCATATAATGACACCCCATCGCGTTACGCCGACAGTAATGGCCCTCCAAGCAGCAGTGGGATGGATATTATGGCGCGACATACGATGCAATCACTGCAGGAATGTTGTACAATCACACAGTCACGCCGTGGAAGAAGAGGCTCGAGCGTTGGTGACGCACAGAAAAGAAAATCTTGTTCTAAAATACATTTGTAATTGGGTACTGAGACCTGCCGTTGAAAAAGCGTCTCAGCCCATTGGGTGGAATTTCACGAGGTGTTGCATTGGAATGATTCCACATGTCTCATCTGGATCAAATCTTCATCAAACAGGGTTTCTTTTTGACGTTGTGATCAAATGTAAGAAAACATCAATGGACGAATACCGAATGAGTCCAAAACGTAAACATCCGCATGCAAATGAATTCCCTTGGAACCGAATGATATGCGGCTAGGGACGTGCTGGGAACAAAAGTAGCCATTCGCCGCAAAATAATCCTCCAGGTGGGGGTGGGGGAGTGGGAGGGGGTCTCAGGAGGGGCCTGGAAATACACTCGCCCTTCGGGAAAATTCACGTTTTCCCAAAACTCCCAATGGCCCTCCCGCCCCTGCTTTGAGTCCGTGTCCATCCATCCATCCATCCATCCAACTTGACCGTGTATCCGGGTCGGGTCGTGGGGGCAACAGCTTCAGCAGGGAAGCCCAGACTTCCCTCTCCCCAGCCAATTCGTCCAGCTCTTCCCGGGGGAGCCCAAGGCCTTCCTTGGCCAGCCGGGAGCCATCGTCTCTCCAGCGTGGCCTGGCTCGTCCCCGGGGGCCGTCTGCTGGTGGGGCATGCCGGGAACACCTCACCAGGGAGTCTAGGAGGCATCCTCATCAGATGCCCGGGCCACCTCATCTGGCTCCTCTCGACGTGGAGGAGAAGTGGCTTGACTCTGAGAGCCCCGAGAAAAAATTTTAACTTCCTAAATTGTTGTTTGATTTGTTCCCAAAGAAAAAATAATAATCTCGCCACAAAATTCCATTTTCCTTTTGGCTTCCACCTTTGTGCAGCCTCTGAAATAATAGTGGTGGCGCTCTTCTTTCTCATGACACAAAAAAGCGACTTGAGGATGGTCATGAAGACGCCAACCAAAAACTTCTATGAGGGCAAGGTGTTCGTTTAATAAGAAATGAAGTTGACTCTGCACGTCCACACACACACACACACACACACACACACACACACACACACACACACCTGCTGGAGCAAGACTAATCGGCCCCTGCTTGGATGACACACGGGTACATGGCGATCTTAACACCACCACTGACTTTGATTGCCACTCGGGTTATAAATCTCTCTCTCTCTGTCTTCATGGTGCACACCGCACGAGTTTATTGCCAACACAGTTGGACATCAGCCGCTGTCGAGCACAATAACGTCAAAGCAGCATTCTGAAGCTCAACACTGTGGATGATGTGAATTAGTGATGGTGCCGCATGTGCAGCCAAACACAAGCACTTGTTGATCTGGCCACACGCCACTTTGTAAGACGTCGGCGCAAATATCTGCGGGGGAACACAAACACACACAAACACAAACACGGGAGAGGTGACGGAAAGATGGCAGAGGTGGTTTCAAGGGAGTGGAGGGCCGTGGGGGGATGAGAGCAAGAAGGCGTGACAATGCCATATTTTGCTGTACAACAAGGTTCTAAAAAAAAAAACGTCATTTTCAGGTGGTACAACAATCGTCATCTCTTGTTATCCGTAAATTAGCAGCAGTGTGCAAAATATTGACGATATAATGTGTCGAGGCCATATGGCGATGGCCAGGGAAAATCAGTTTGCCGGTGGTGTTGAGCCAGATAAAGGTGAGGCTCATTCGTTTGTAATAGTCGTCTTTGTTTGTTTTTCATCAAACTGGCACACTAAACGAGTCGATAGAAAGTGTTTGCAAAAGGGCAGGCTCTTCCTCATCAAAGCAATTGGACCGAATGATCACATCTGTCACATCCATTACGGATCGACAAAACATCACATGGACTTGACATCGAGACGCGCATCAACTCCGGCCTGCTGCGGTAACATCTATGAGTGAATGCCAAGAGTTTTCTTCTTGCAAAGTGGAGAAATTGCAAGGCGTAGCTCGCAAAGCAGCTCCAGTGACCACACGAGCCGCCTCACGTTTAACCCGATACGAGCGTTCAGGACCCCCAAAATAAGCAAGATTGTATGAGCTGATCCGCTCTCCTTAACTGTAAACAGTGGCTTGCCATGCTACTTGAGTTTGGCTAAAGCCGACTCATGCTGAAGAATTCAGGAGAAAACGGTCCTTGACTGAGTTATCAATCCACCACGCACGACCAGTCACACCGGGAAGAAAATATAACAAAAGGTCACACGCTGAGGAAAAATGATGAGATGAAGGTCATTTTTCATGAGTCTGGAGACAAACGGGGGCGGCGGATGAAGCGCTACGAGACACAAAGGCAGCAAAATGGACGACGGCTTGGAGAAAAAATCAGCTGCGGCTTGGGTTTAGCGATGACTGGAGTCGGCAGCACAGGACTCTCATTCTCCTCGTTGCTGACCACGCATCAAGCAGAGGAGCTTGTTTGGCCCGCTCAATTAAATGCCCACCCGCACATAATTAACAAGGGCTTTGTCCACAGATCAATAAACGGCCTGTTCATTAAAAGTCCCTTTGCTTCCTCGCCTCGACTGCATCTGACGAGGTGGCAAATCCTGGCAGTCTCCATTGCGGGTTTTCGACTGGCGCTGGGTTTTTTTTTTTTTTTTTCCCCTCTCTCTCAGCTAGTGTAAGACAGCGACAAGAAGTCAAAGGAACCGGAAGCTCAGAGGATTTGG
The DNA here is from genome assembly GCA_901007745.1 of Hippocampus kuda. NCBI lineage: Eukaryota > Metazoa > Chordata > Actinopteri > Syngnathiformes > Syngnathidae > Hippocampus > Hippocampus kuda. Next base: position 13,946 of record CAAKHF010005329.1, read on the forward strand.
AAAAAGCTTTCGAAAAGGAGTGAATAGACTGGTGGAGTCGTGGAAGCGTGTGCGAGTAACATGAGCTTGGCTCTTCATCTTCAGCGATCTGCCGCGTGAATAATGCTTCAATGGTTGGACATTCATCGCTTTCTGGGGCAGCGCCTTGAATTAGTGGTGCGCACATCTGCCGCACATTTCTAAGGTTCATCGTTTGAATCTTAGATGCGAGTCTGACCACATGCATCATCCCATGCTTGCAAAGGTTTTTCGGTCCTTCCCTCCGCATTCACGACATCATCGCTTAGCTCGCGCTTTGTTTTACTTCCAGCTGTGTTTGGCCCAGTTTGAAGGTTCACTCTGACAGCCAATCCACTTGGAGAGTGGCCAAGGTTCACCAGGCCGTTGTCTGACAAATGCCGATCACAGACAAACAGCTGCTGAACGAACGGTCTGTCGCCGGCGAGGCCGCCACCTTGGCGCCTCTTTCCCAGAGGCGCTTGGGATATGCCCATGAGGCCCTTTGACTTCTCTTTAATGGGGAAAACTCATTAGACACCGCAGAGTACGAATAACATTCATAAAGCTAGGTACCACCACAGAGAATGCTTTTTCAGACAAATGATGGGAAACTGTGTCTCTGGATTCCAAGCACCGCTCAAGAGAATGGATAAATAAAAGTGCGCATCACGTTTAGGAAACGGACAGCAACAGGCAATCTTCAATTACAGTCGAAAATTGAAAGGCGACACGACAGCGCGTGTTGCCACTTGCCAAGGATCAGGTCGATCCAGACAGCAGTCGCTGGTTTCAACATGGAGTGCCTGGCTGCCAACCACCTGCCACGGCTCGCACGCCCAGCGATTACAACGCCGCTTGCTTCAATCTCGGCGCGACGCACTTGAGCGGCAAAGAAGTATCACGCTCTCCCATCTGCCGTGCGAGCGCAGCTTCTTCGCGAGATCCACTTTGAAGGCGCCACTGTCTGCGAGCCAGGCGTGTGGCTTTTATTATTTTGATTGGCTTCCGAGGAGTATCCATCACCATGTTCCGTGCGCTCTGCAATATTTCTCACAAGACAAGTTGGCTCGTTCATATCTGCAGCGGTAACTGGGTTACGCTTGAATACTGTTCCAGGGCAGCCATGGAATAACCTTGGAAGACAAACACACATGCACTGAAAATGGTTTTCTTTTCCTCTTGACGGACTGCTGATCTATCCCGAGTGTGTACTGCCTCTTTGTATGATCCCGGATCGTTTGATGATCGTTTTTCTTTTTGTTGTTGTTTTTTTTCCTCACCATTTTTAACGGCTGACTTGTTGTAAGGCTGGTCAGACAGTGAACTTCGAGTAAGAATGACACATTTATGAGCTCCACACATTTGCCATTAAATTAGCAACCTGCCATTAAAAACGACAAAGCGGGCTGATATTTGAAGGAGATCTACGACGTTGGCCTTCTGTTATCTCTTACATCCTGTTTTGATAGCTCAGTTTTGAGGATATTTTTGGGGGGGGGGGGAATAATGATTTTAGTGAAGATGGAATATTCCATTTAATTAGAAGGAGCAAGAAGCAGTCAAAATGATCATGATAGATTAAGCAGGCTCCAAAAAATAACTGCTCCAAACTGAAGGAAACTTGCCTGTGTTTCCCTCGGTAAGTCCAGCTGCATGGGAATAGAATACTGCCTCATTGAGCATTTAAGCTGCCGTTTATGCGATCACCAAAACCAAATAAAATATTTATTAGCCTGACTGGAAAAAAAAAAAAGTTCCGTGTCTGAAAGTATTTGGCGAGAAACACAAACTTGCCAAAGGCAATAATCAGGTGTTCGGAAAATGAGGCTTCGTGAAGCACTTGTGATATTTTTTAATCCTCCAGATGGTGCACTTGATTTAAAGATAAAGTCCAGCACAATGGAATTTGATCAAATTTACACTGCATCTTTAAACTAAGAGTGCCATCTTGCAGAGTCAAAAAGTGCTTCGTGAAGCTTCATTTGTTGAAACCCACCCCTAACCCAAATTTACACTACGCACAAAATTACAAAACTGCATGAAGACACTGGACTCCAGTTTGGCATCTTTGCAACATAAACGTCATTCCTCTCCATACTGGACTCGCGACGACACAAAGGGTTGGAAAAAACAGCAAATAAAAAAAATAAAAATTATTCACCCATATTTGTAAGGAAGCGAAACACTTTTTTTTTGGGGGGGGGGACAATTTAGAATCATTGCATACTTGGTCAGCCTTGCCGCAGACGGCTTCACTTGTGCCGCGTCCGGCGGTCTCTAAGTAGCGCTCATTCCTCCTTTCACTTGCTTGCTGGTAAACTGGTGTCAAATTGGCCCCTTTGAATCTTCGCCACAGTCGATTCCTCATCCGGAGCGAACACTGCACACATTCAACTGTTCCAACTGCTCCCCTTTAGCCTGTTTCAGACTGTATCGCTTAACCTGTGAGTCTCCAAATGTGTTACGCGTACCTCTCGTGCTATATGAAAGAATCACTAAACAAGTACTGTTACCGGTAATTTGCAATGTGCGATTTAATTTCAATTTCAAAACATCCATGCATCTCTTTCCGAATCCGTTCATCCTCACGAGGGTCACACTCACGCCGAGGGACAAATTCGAGTGTTCCATCAACCTGCCACGCATGTTAAAAAACATTTGGGGCTGGGGGGGATTAGGATTAATGTTGGTCATAATGGTGGCACATGGACAGCAAAGTATTTTGTGGTACTTGGTGTAAAAACAATTGAGAACCATTGTGCGGAACACATCCAGTAAGGTCTCTTTGATGAATGAGGCATGATGCTTGCCAATCCCACTCCCCCCTGCCCCGCACACCACCCCCAAGATCCTTGCGCTGAGGTCTGTGCCAACTGCCTGCCGGATTATGGGACAAATGGAGGCACATGACAGCACAAACATGAAGAAAATGTAGACCAACTCTCAGGAAGCTCGTAACCAGATGTGTGACAAATGGCGTCTGAGTAAAGGCTACTTAGTTAGGAGACCACTAATTGCCAGAACGGCTTTAATGCACTCCCCCCGCTTGCCGGAATGCCGTTTTGCTCGTGTTTGATCATTAGCGAGACTTCATCAGGCATACTTGCACAATTTCGTCCGTCTGGCGGTGTTTTGTGAAAGCAATATTTGGGATGCGCTGATTACAGAGCGTCAGCAATGTTGTGGCCGTGCATTGTGTTGAGAAGATTCACTTCTCACTTTTGGTCTTTTCTCTATCCGGTGGAATGTATGGAGGGATGTTGGCCCCAAACTGAAATGAAAGAATCGCCAAAGAAAACTCTAAAATAGTCAAAATATGAATTCCTCAATTTAAATGTAGAAATATGTCCATCCCAGCTGTGTTCGGGGGCAGCAGTCGGGGGACAACCTGAACCGGTTGCCAGCCAATCGCAGGGCACACATGTACGAACGACCATTCGTGCTCACAATCACACCGCGGGACAATTTGGAGTGTCCAATCAACCTGTCATACATGTTTTTGGAACGTGGGCGAAAACTGGAATACCCAGAGAAAACCCACACGGGCACGGGGGGAACATGCAAACTCCACACAGGATTTGGGCCCTGCACCCTCTGCACTGCGAAGCCGACGTGCAAACCAGCCGACCGCCGTTCCGCCGGGGGAAGAGATGCGAGTGTGAAATGTAAGGTTTCATAAATAGTTCCCTCCCAGCACCTCCCTCATGGGTGACTGACATGACATTTTCAGTGAGTTCATGCAGCAGGATGGCATTATTAATGCCAAGAATAATTCTGAATTAATTGCTTTACTTCATGAAATCATGGCATTCAATCATTTAAAAGGTCAAGAAATCAGAGCAGAAATAACAGATTGTTCACTGTGTTCAATTACATTTAAAAAATGAAATGAAATGATTATTGCACATAGAAATCGATGCACCCATCCCTGTTTGGAGTCATCAATTGAATTTGGCTGCAACAAGTTCAAAAGAATCTTTGAGTTGATGAGTTGTGGAAAAAAATGGCCGTTTCGTCACGCCTGTGGCACATTGTTTTGGAATTTTACCCATCCCACTTGACAGACTTTAGTCAAGGTTTTGTTTTCATGAGCCACCGTAAAAACACCAATTAAAACGTGGAATGATTTAGATCATTATATGTTGTTCAATGCATTCCCTATGCCGGTACGTTAAGACCAAAAGTCACGTCTCTGCACGCCATGTGCATCCTGGCTATTCCTTTAATTCGACACCCGCGCTCTCATATGGACACACAGGAAATATTGACACAGTTTTGCTTAAGCCTGCGCATTAAAAAAAAAAAAAAAAAAACTGGACTGAACTGTGAGTATTTGAGATTTGCAAAAGCCTCTCAAAAGCCTCCAAAACAAGACATGACGGGGTCATTTTTTTTTTCATTATTTCAACTTAATCCAAATCTTCTTTCATCACAGTCCTCCAAAGAGTGTTGACACAAGCAACATTTTAATATGAGCTTACTTTTGCAATAAAAGGGCCTTTAAAAATGTACTCATTCGTCACATAAATGTTTTACGATTTATTGGATGGTGAGAGCTTTACATGGCGTGATTTAATTAGAGCATATTGACCACATTTATAGGACAAGCTAAGCTCGAACTTTTTTTTTTCTTTTTCAATAAAAAAAGATGACAGGAGGCCAATAGCAAAATGGGCCGTTGACTAAAAGCAGTGATGTAAAAAGAGACGCGCGTGCAACGTAGCGATGACCATCTGCACGGTGAGGAGCAACACAAAGGTCAGCGATGGTCTTTATTGCTCAAATTTTTTATCATTAAGGCTTGTGTGTGTGTGTGTGTGTGTGTGTGTGTGTGTGTGTGTGTGTGTGT
>CAAKHF010005329.1:30618-45118 GCA_901007745.1 Hippocampus kuda
GGTCATGGTGTGCCACCGGCAGGGATTCGAACCCACTTCATGAGAGCATTGACCGACACAAATGGAAAAGTGCGCCGCTGTCAAGACCGCATATTAGATGTGAAAAAAAAAAAAAACCTGCGTACTTGTATTCACTCTTTTTTTTCCACAAATGTTATCTTTTATTTGTCCCGCACCTGAGTTTCTCTCTGCCAAAAAGCCACTTTTTTCAAAGCAAACGCAGACCTTTCCTCGAGATTTTTTCTTTTCAATTTGCTTTTGCTCAGACTGGAGTCTCAGTGGGATAAATGAAAGGATATTTAAAAATCAAATAAAAGAAATAAATCACGCCCGTTTGCCCCCTCGCACGTCTTTTGCGAGGGGGCAACTCCTGAATGTGAACGCTTCATTATGCGTACCGGCGCGTCCTCTTTGCCCACAATGTCCTACATTCGAGGAAAATAATACGCATGAAAGGCGAGGAATAGACGTATCGAGCCCTCGGCACTAAAACGGCCTTTTAATTAAGCAACCGCCGTTTACTGACGGAAATTAATTAGAGGGAAGCCGAAATCATTTTCCACGGGAATCGTTGCTTTCGCTTCTCAGAGTAATTCCGCCTCTCCATAGAGCCATTCACGCTTTCGTGTCCATTGTCAACAAATGCCAGAATCCAGACAAGCGGCTGACGTTGGCATGGAAGGTTCAGACGAAGATTGTCGCGAGCTTCGAAGGACCGAGTGTGAGGCTGCCTGGCGCAGTCAAGCGAGCCGGAAGAGCCGACATCACTGCGAATTAAACAAACAAACGTGACCGCTAGGCGCCACCAGATCTTGACGGCGTACTTTTGACTTCGAAGGCGATTGCTTGTTGTCACGCTGATGAGTCATACCGACGTTGCTTCTTTGACAAAACTTGCAACGAAGAGGCCGTTTTTATCATGCACATCTGCAGCACGGGCGTTTGCAACAATCCTGATGGGGTTTTTGTTTGTTTGTTTGTTTGTTTGTTTGTTTGTTTTTGAGGGAGTGAGGGATGCTTGTTTTATAAAATGGCCAAAAGAATTTTTCATACAAATATTCACAGAATTGTGACAATTGCATTCGGATTAGCGTCGGTCACTGACAGACTACAGTAGATGCTGACTTGTATTCACAGTAATTCATGCCTTTGTCACATCCCGGCTGGTTTACTGTAAAGCACGTGGAGTGGGCTGATCCTCCATGAAGCATCTCCAGTCGGTCCAAAACGCTGCTGCTCACCTCTTGACGGGTACTCGTAAGAGGGAGCACATCACTCCTACTCTGGGATCCCTTCACTGGCTCATGTGAAGGGATCCCCCTGGCTCACTGCAGAATTTGATTGAACTGAAGTACAATTATAATCTTGGAATCATCAAGGGGGCAAATTGTTGCTTGATGGTGGTACAGAACACAACAACGGCTCAAGTCATTGGTCAATGCTGCAGGAGGGGAAAAGGCGTCATTTGGAAAGCTTTTGGGTGAACAAAAAAAAAAAAAAAGAAGCCACGTATGAAAAGTGCCTCCCCTTTGTTCGCCTGAACGTCTCCTGCTGTCCATCTTTCCCGGCAAAAATTGAAGACAGACGAGCAGCGGCGGCCGCAAGCCGCTTTGTGAACATGTCGGCTTGACAATGGGAGGGGAAGTAGGAGGGGGCGGCTCAAACCACTTGGCCATCCTAACGCGCTTTCTATCGACCGTATTGATTTCCCATTCCGCCGGCAAGCCTTGAAGCGGGAGGAGCGCCACCTCGGCGATGGTCAGCAAAGTCCGTTTAAATAGTTACAGAGCGAAACAGCAAATGGCCTGCAGCCTTCAAACACACAGAAAAACCGCGGCTAAAATTGGAGCCTCACACAGCGGTGACACAGAAGTCTGGCAGCATTGAAGGCGCTCTATTTCTTCCTTCCCATCTCCATGACGCCGCGACCCCATTTTGTCCACTAACTTGCAAATCCCCGTCACTTTGACGAGCAACGGCTGCTCATTAGCTAGCGAGCGTCATGGCCATCATTCGGTGGCATTTTTACAATTGGCTCAAAATGCACCAGCAGGCCCCGTCATGCGTCAGTCAGAAACGTGATTTCGCACGGCCAATCCGCAAAGACTGATCGTGGGACATTTGGAAACATCATTGTCGGGAAAGTCGTTTTATTTTGAAAATTGGCTGCACCAAACAAAATGGATCCTTCTGGTCGTGAAACTACTTTTCAAGAGTTGTCCATGCGTAGATATTTGCTGATAAACTCACCTATTCCTCATTTCTGTTCTTTTGATCTGTTCGCCCTAAAATGCTCATCGGAAAGTGGTCGTTGGTGTCGAGGACGTATGTCGAAGTGAGCGACGAGGGTCCCCTGGATGTTAGGGAGGAGCTCAATTTAGTCAGGCTTGTCAGTGGCCGTGACAGAGATTCCGTGGTGCTTGTTTTTCATATTTCTTGTCGTTTTTTTTTTTTTTCCAAAACAAAAACTAAATCTGTGAACCGTTTCTTTATAAGAGCAAACACACGATCCAAAATTGGCTCATCTGAACAGTGCTGTTTAGAGTAGATGATAAGTGTGTAATAGGTCATGTGAAAGCAAAAAGCAAATCATCATCATGTGAGAATGGAGAGAGCACAAAAACAGCATTGTTCTCCAGTCAAGGTCTCCCGCATCTGTCAGAGAACATTCAGTGCAAACCACTTGATTATTGGCATGATGGCAAGTGGCAGCGGATCAAAACAGCAGCAGCTGCGTGAACACGGCGCTTCCGGTCCCAAAATGCAGCCGCAAGTTGGCAGCCGCCCACGACTTCATCTTCTTCTTAGCCTGGAAATGAATTTCGGGCAAAAAAGGTTCCCTCTCCTTTCGACACGAGTTTGGAGGCCTTGCGGTTGGTGCTCAATGCGCGCGAAGGACACACTTTCCAAAAAGCCTTCCAAGTGTTAAATGAGCGCTGCAAATGACCAAACGTTAAATATTACAAAAATAAATAAGAACGCTGGGATGCTTGTTGATGGCTCGTAATTGGCACCAGCACTTCTTTGCTCTGCTCGAGTGAGGATGAGCTCTTGCTTTACAAGCGCTTTAATGGGATTTTACGACTCGGGACGAACTACAAACAAATATATTTTACGAAGTCATCACAAAAGATATACCAGACGCGTTTTCTTTTCATGACACCGCCAAATTGGAGCAGTTAATCAACTGAACAAATGCCATAAAATAACAGCGCGTTACTGGGGTATGAAACTTGGACTTCTTCTTGGCTCTTCTCTATTCGGGAATCAAGTTTTATGGACTCTTGACTCCAAGGTTCCCGGTTTAGCCAACCCTGGGACTGGCACTGGGAGGGGCTGGCTTTGCCACATCCACCCCAGAGGCGACCGTGGAGTTTAAAAGCAAGGAAAAGCAAAGGAATGAAAACCCCATAAGCGCGACAAAAACGCCACCATTAAATGAGAAGTACGGTACCTGAGCATCTGCTGTTGACAATGAAGCTCAGAACCTATGGCGGTGATGTCAGCCAAATTTATACGTTAAGATCGAACACGGTGCCGTAGCCCATCATGAACCGGCACTTAAGTTGGAACGACGGTAAATATTTGCATTCAAAAAAACAAAATTCTAGGACGTAAACGTAAAGCACGAGCAGCAATTCCATTCAAGTTCCAACCCGTGACGCTATGATGACAAAAAAAAAACCTTGGAAGAGGAGACTGTCATCTTTCGAAATATGCTTGTATGTTGTGCAATACGCCGTTTGTAGTGTAACAGTGAAATATGGCCCCGTCCCCGGAGAGGTGACCCGCGAATGTCATGTACTCCCCCTCCCCTTTAACCTCGCTGGAAGCTTTTCTCACCTGTCAGATGACTCTTGGGATGTTGATTCGGAGTGCGTGCGCGCTGTCGTGTGCATTCGCGTGCGTGCGCTTTTTTCACGGATTTTGGGTGGAATGAAGCTCAGTGCCGCTGCAAGAAATACAAAGTGACGCCCTTGGAAACGGTGCTTCATTTGTGGAGCAATGAATGACTTTTTACTGAGTTTCGGAAGAGTACAGGCTCGTTTTCTCGATCCGGGTGCAGTGCTCTACAAATGGACGAGATGAGCACCCAATGTACAGTAAGGTCGCTCGAAATCAAAAGCATTTGGAAGAAGACAGAAACATTACGCAACACATTCGGCGAAAACTGAATCGGGGGGGGGGAAAGGCTTAATGGGCATGATGATGACCTTGCCCGCGGGCTAGGAGAGCTCTCGAGTTTGCCGGGATAGCCGCTGATAACAAAATGTGTCTAATTATGCCTGAATATGATACCTTTCCATTGAGTTAGCCCTTCATTCCCATGTCTCATTATTTTTAATCCTGCCAGCAACCGTCTGCCTCAGCTTGCAGCTTCAGCCAGGGGAAAAAATTGGAGCATCATTTGTGGGACAAACCAATGAAACACACTCATTCAAATATGTTTAAATCAAAAATTGTTCTTCATTTTCCACCAATTTTGGGTCAACGTTTGCATATTGTACTTGTTGCTGCATGCTTTAAATGGGTTAAAAATGCTGTATAAACATGGAGAGGAAAAACGTTAAATCCAAGTCCAAACTGGAATCTGAATATAAAAGGATGACTGTACTTGATTTAATGTTGAGCTCAAAGTGGGCTGAAAAACGGCGTTTTTACCTCCCCGCTGCATACTTTGAATGGCTAAAAAGGAGCAAAGCCATCTGGTGCATTTTGTATAAGATTGAAACTGCAAGTAGTCCAAATGTGTTTATTTTTAAGCCTAATGCAGAAATAAAAGTGGAATTTGGGACTCGAAACTGAAAAAAAAAAAAAAAAAAAAAGACAATTTACAAAAGGACCTCTTTTAATAATCACAAATTGGTGCAGTCGAACCATGTGACATCATCACCCTACTAATTTATTTCACAATCACTAATGGAAAAAAAACATCATGTGTGAACATTGTGGCCAAAAAAATATTTTAAAAAATGTCTACAAAAGATTTAATAAGGGAAGGACCGATAAGCAGCGAGGCCACTTTTTAATCAAGTGGTAATGCTCCGCGTTTCAAGTGGGAAGCTCACAAAGCCGCTTGGAACTTTGACGTGTTTTCAGGAAGGCCGCCAGCACAGCCGAGAGTTTTGTTTTGCTGTTTTGAAAGCTAATTAGCTAAATGTAGCCGCGCCGGTCCCTCGACTGTGTCACGCGTCGGGAAACTATTTTATCATTTCGGTCATTATTTCTGTTCAAAGGCTTGGAACTAAACGCGCAGTCTTTTCACGTCACAAGTCTTTCGGTGTCAGCGGTGTCACAAAAAAAAAAAAAAAAAAAAAAGCACCAGAAGAAGAAGGTCGTACCGATGTCAACAAGACAAAAAGAAACCCTGCGCCACTTTTGTGGCCACGTGTCAAAAGCAATTAAAGAGAAGAATATCAAACGGCAAAAACACTCCACGGTTTTGGCGCAAATTAACAACAGAAGAATCAAGTTTCTATTTGGAATCGTATCTGTGTCAATATGATTTTTTTATGCTCGTTACACATAATAATCGAGCTTTGACGAGTCGACATCCAAACAGCGATTGCTGCTTGGACTCAAACTTATTTGGAAGCGGGCGTAAGCTTACTTCAATGCAGTCTTGACTTTGGGTATCATTTGTTCCCATGACAACGCTTGTAGCACAAACACTCACTTCTCAAACCATCTTTCTTAACTCGTGTGTGAATGAAAATGCCGTTGCGGCCCTTGTCATCCTTCAGGTGTGCATCCCTTGGCAAACAGAGGGCAGTAAAATGCAGACCATGGCAGAGAGGCAAACACGAAGCAGAGGCACAGAGCCGATTTAGTTTGAGCTGCAATAATAGCAATAGTGGACGTTTTTCACAGAGGATAAAGAATATATGCCGTGAGTAATGTGATGGTGTCTGTCTACCTATGTTGCTTCACCGTTTGTTTGCAAAAGCCCATCGCTTTAACGCCGATGAGAACAGTGCGACACAGCCGCAATTCGTTCTCCTGTCCATGGCATTTCCCATCATGTGTTAGCCTCATGATTGCCGACCTTTAGGCTGAGTTACGTGGTTTCAAATGCGGATGTAATTCTCCTTGTTTTCAAAATGGTTTCGTGCCACTCGCACTGTGTTCAGAACCTCCGTTCAATCAGAAGCAAACTGCTTCTGGTTCAATGAAGAAATTAATTAAAAGTGGATTAAGATCTACGTCATTGACACACTGATTTGCCAAGAGCGTATGAACATTTATGGCTTTCATTATAACTCTTAATATTCTGGAATCAGTTTAAAAAGAATTTGGCCGTAAAAGTGATGCATTTGTAGAAAATTGATTTGCTTTCTAATGTAAATCATCCTGACTAAATATTGTCATTATTATTTATTCTACTACGGTCTTGGAAAATATTGTGCATATTGCGCTTGACTTTGCCATCCTTTAGAAAGGAAAATATTCAAGGAATTTTATTTTTTTAGAATTTTAAATAGAATGTCAGTTCTAAATAATACACACAACTATTTTTGCAATAAAATCACAAATCTTACAACGAATATTCAAGAGCAGCCTGTCCGGGGGATGCGTGTGCATCGTCTCTCTGGAGTCGGCGGGAGTTTTAGTTTCACTCAATTCAAAACTCCTCCGTTGCGGCGTTTCCTGAGATTTACACAATTAGCCAATAAATATCCACAAAGGTGTCGCTTAATGACTTGACCCAGCGTTCAAAGGATATTTAATCCCGAGGGTAATTACTTGCTAAATGTTGTTGTTAAACCCGAGGACAACATTTGCCCAACAAAGAACGACTGTGGTTTATTTGGCGCGATTAGAAGTCCTCACGGCGACTGCGAGTTGTCCCTCGTTGTGGCCGTTTAGTGCTCGGCTTGGCTACAATGTCACCTTCTGAGTGACAAAGCCAGCAGCATAGCAATGACACAGACGAAAGGACGCCACGATTTTTCTCCCCGTCGCCTCGCTGGCGTCACACAGACACTAGCTTCCTTTTAACAGTGTTATTAGCGGAGGTGGGAGGAAGTCGCACATGTCAAAGTCGCCAGTAAGGCACAAACAAGTCTTTAACCTTCAAATTGCAAGCAAGTCCCGAGTGAGTTGGTCCAAAACCAAGCAAGTCAAGTCGAGCGGCCGCTAAATTTCAAAACAAACTGAGTCAAGTCTTTAGCTAGGTTCAAGCAAGCATATCTTTGCACATCCAGTAAAGACACAATCACATTCACAATCATTTCGTGGTCTTTCTGGTGAATCAAACGCACAGCCAACATGAAGCAGAAATCATGTTTGGCCAGCTACCGTTAGCTAAAAGTGCGACGTGTTTGGACTGCATCGTCTCGGGTACTCTTGCACGTATTTGTAGTCAGCAGGCAGACCCCCGTTCCTCTGTCGCAGGAGGCACCATTTATGGCTCTGTGGTTATTGTTAGGCTCCTGCCCGCACCAAAAGAAAGCCCCAAAACAAGCAAGAAGAAGAAGCAGGAAGCAAGAAGCCCTGTGCACACTTCCAAGCAGGTTTGACTGGCCTGAAGTTGGGGGTCATTGTCCCCTCTTTTTCAAGCTCATCGTTACCCCCGCGGGACTCCTTTCTGATCTGACTTTCAACCTACACCAGACGCCGGCACGCCCCTGGAGGCGTTCAACTTACTGGTCCTGTTTGATTCTGGCAGGTCGTGTGTCGGTGCTGGCTACAAGACCACAGGGAAGCATGAATAATGGATCCGTAGCAGGCCCGGGTCCTCCTCCTTGGACTCCCGGCTGCCTCCCACCTCCACCTCCACCTCCACCTCCACCTCCATCTCCGCTCACTGCGCCTGTGAGCCGAATAATCAATGCCACATGAACAACTAATGTTCATAAAGGGCCACTCTGGCAGGAGACAATTAACAGGAGATGTGAAAGAAGGCCAAAGGAAGGGGACGGTGTGCGCGTTGGGTGTAAGACGACGGACAGTAATTGATGGCCTTCCGTTTGTATTCATTAATGCAAAGAGAGATGGATGGCAATGATGAGCTCTGAAGCTACAAGTGGCGTTTTGAATTCAAATGGGCGGTACTTTGAGGCACACGGTTGGGTTTCACGCACATTCACATGTGGACTTAATGAGTGCAACGGCCGTCGAAAGCACACCGACAACACTTGTGGGCCATGAATTTAAAAAACAAATGAAATGGACAACAGCACGTACGGTCGGCTCACAAGGGAGTGTGGGAACGTTCCCACTGTCGGTCAAGTGTTGAGCTTATTTGCTTATTCGTCATTTCTCCCTTTCTACTTGTGTAAGGTACTTCCTATCTATCTGTTGGTGCGCTTTTGTCATAAGCAGCAGGTCACCGCGTCTGTGACCGAAGCTTCCCCGAGGTCATGATCAAAGCGACGGAGAGAGACCCAAACGCAGCTCGGCGGCCACCGGCGACTTCTCGCTTCACTCGCGGAGGGCGAGCAAACTCAAAAGACGGTGACAGGCAAACGCGGGCTTGTCAGTCAAAGTGACGAAGCTGCACTCCTCCGCACCTTTCAGACAGCAGAAAGACTCGGGGGGAACAGAAGCGGTGTACGCACACAATGGCAAGTGTGAAGAATCCATTAGTGACACGTTGCGTAATGCCAGACAACTAAGGGGGAGAATGTGAAGCTTGTCCAATTGAACAAAAAGCCCAGGTGAGACGAAACGCTTTGAAGTCCAAATAAAGGTTGGATTCATTAGGGGTGGACAGATCCTTCCAAGCACCGATCAATATTCATGTTCTTATAAGCCCTATCTGATGATGGTCTCTTTACTCGATTCAACTCCGCTAAAGTGTATTTCTGGAGCACTTGAAAACAACCCCCGCTGTATACGAAGCGCTGTACACGGAGCAAAAAATAAATACAACAAACAATAGATTGAGAACAGAGAGAGCAGGAAGCACAAAAACAGTCCAACTGAAAATCAAGTCTCATGCTGAGTCAAAAGCCAAAGAATAAATACTGACCAAAAGTTTTCAAATGAGTTTTAAAGACAGGCAGCCAGGGGGCTCGCCGAACGTTCCGGCAACTGAGCCTCCGCTGAATTCTTGGTACCTCTAATAGTGTCGGCTCCGCAGACCTGAGGCAGCGGGTGAGGCAGGGGGCTGTCTGCCTCACCAGCTCTACATGTATCGTTATGTCGCATGTAAGCCACGCTACATTTGTAAATTCATCATCTATATTTTTAGCTGTGTTTGCTGAAGACGCGAAAAATGCAACACTACTTTCACGTAATAAACAAGCACTGAGCTATTTGGTTAGCGTGGCTTAAAAAAAAAAAAAAGAAGGGAGGAAAAAATGTAAAGATGTTGAAACTCCAAGAAAATGCCGTGGGGAGACGCAAAGATTTTGGCACTGTCAGAATCAACTTTTGACAGACAGGGTGAAAATGTCAGCTGCCAAATCCGATATGTGTCGTTGTCTAATACCCCAAATGGGCTGTGACACGACAGCGTGCCAGAAAAGGAAAAACAAAGTGAAGAATCTCTGCAGTTCTTTGAATGAATATGAAATGGAGTGATCTTGCAAACTGCTTTTGCCTTTGGATTCGGAAAAAATCAGGATGGCAAAATATCTCTTAGTGGGCAAGGCGAGCAAACGAGACGGGCACGCAATAGGCTACCCGAAATCATGTTTCCCCCTCTATGGAGTTAAAAGTGTCTTCAAGGTGTCCCTGGAATGAATGGCCAACATGATTTGGGGACGAATTTCAGACGCGCCGACAGGATGTAATTCTGGCACTAAAAACATGAAAAAAAAAAAATCGATGAAATATGTGGCGGAAAGATGATTTGGTTATCGCATCATTTCTCCAGCTTCTTCAATCTCTCGGGTTGCCTTGCTGAGGTCGAGAAATTGGCAGTCGTAAGATTTCTGGGCACGGGCAAGATAAGGCGTCAAGAGGAACGAAGGCCGGCCAGTTTGTTTTCCATGCCAACTGTCCCCATCAATACGAGCGAAAGAAGCGGCGAGCGTTTATCAGTTCCATTGCAGGCTTCGGTGGGCCCCCGCACCTCCGACCTTGGGCCGCAAATTAGCAAAGGTGCTGTGAGTTCTAGGCCAAGGATCCTCCGATGGCTCTGCAATCAGAACCCGAGAAAAACCGAGGGTGCTGCGTACTTAGGTCGAACAATTGAGTTTGTGCGATGATTACGATCCCAATATTTTATTGCTGTTATTTTCTCGACCGGGGGCAACCGAGCGTTGCCTCTGGCTTTGACGCCACTGAACAGACATGTTCCTACCCTAACGTTGATGGAAACGTCAAAGGTATCCAAATCTTTGTTTTTTTCGATGTGGGGGTGTGCATGGCCACCACTTAACTGTGCCCCCTGATAAGAGCCCATTTACGGCTGACAGGCGCTCTCGAAAAGCAATGGGTTCTTTTTGACAACACGAACGGATGTTGCTCAGCGATTGAAAGATGCCAGATCGCAGGTCTCGCCGGCTTTTCAAGAGATGATGGACGACGTGCCATCTGATATCGTGATATCGTGTTATTCGCATAAGGCTCGGTTGGTCCCAGTTGGAAATGTTGATGGCCACCCCCTGGGTTTTATGACCAAGGATATGCTTTTTGTGATTTGGCCCCATGTACACAATCATGTATTAAATGAATAAAATGTGCCAAGCTGCCAGATGAGAGCGATATCCTGCCGACTGCGTAGGAGTGTCCTCAACTCCCTCACATTGCGAGAGAGTCTTTTGATGGAGATCTTCAAACACACGATGGCTCCACGTGCACGCGCGCACGCACTCACACATCCCGTGCACATTTATTAGTCAATCTTTATTGATAGTGACTTTTCCGCGTTGACTATCCCACCTTCACAAAACGCTTGTAAAAGTGAAAAAGCCTTTCTTCTTTTGTTTGTTTCTTTTTACATTCTGAACATGAGATTGTGGCTTAAGCCACCACGGAAGGCAACCGAGCCAGCCGCAAACCTCGTGCGCTCAGCACCAAGACCCCCGCCAAGCATGGAAACGTGTCGCTATGACCGACTTTGGTTTACAGCTGAGCTGAATTACACACGCATTTCCCTACTTGAGCAATTGGTGCCATGGCAAGACGTTTGTTGCGCATACAACACAGATGGACAAACAATCCCCTCATTGAACCCGGAAATTCGCAAACAGCAGATCACAAAATGTCTCTTTTGTTTTCGTTTGAACTTATGCTTTGTTTTGTATTGCGACTCACTTGGGATCGTTGGTCAATGTGGAATTTGGCCCAAACGGCAGCTTCAAACCCAAATGTCTGGCTTCCCATTGAATTTGTACATGGTGTCTCCTTCAGGCTTTTCCGTTTCCTGCCATGAGAGACGTCTCACGTTGATTGGTTGAATTGGTTGAACGCTCCTCCACGATTGAGTTTTGGGCACTCACGTTCAGGACCCCCCCCCCCCCCCCCTCCCCCCACCTCAAAAGGGCTAATCATCTGTCCAAGGAACAAGGATGACTCTATGAACAGCAATTCTTTCACACTGAATAAGAAAGAACAATGCTAATAAGAAGACGGATGACAAGATAAACCGAAGGGGCCCCTGCCGGTGATTCATATCTTCGCCAGACGTAGCTGTAGGTTTTGCTCAGAGCCAAGCGGGACACCGTCGCAATCCCCCGGCTCACACGTACTGTTACGTCTCGCGGGTATGATCTTACAAAGCCCATTAAGCTACAGAAACAAAGAGGGGAGAGAGAGAGATACGCGCTCGTAACTGTACTAACACACACACACAAGCAGAAAAACAAGTTTAATCTTAGTAAAGATATGCATTATCAGTATAAATCCCAGCATGTCCCGGATTACTGATATGTGCGCAGGCAGCTGTGTGCCATTAAAAACTGCAATGACAAGCTCTTGCCATACATTTTGCGAGGAACTTCATGCAATAAATGAAGCCCTGGGCACACCAATAAAAACACAAAGTAATGATGCTATTGTTATTTTTTTTTTTTTTTCCTTTTGCGCACTTGCCCAAAGCCAGATTCCAAACACCCCAGCTCACCCGCGACACAAACAAGCACTTGAGAAAATGGATGGATGGATGGATGGTTAAAAACCAGCTCTTACAGGCTCCAGCAACTGTGCGACCCTAATGAGGCTAAGCGATACTTGAAATGATGACAAAAAGTAGTTTGCCCCAACAGTCAAAAGTGGTTTCGTAAAAATTGTCACGTTTTACTGAAAAAATGATTTGTATTGAGTAAAACCAGATTATATTTCATTCAGGACCCCTTCGAATGATTGTTCCGCTTCACCCGATCGATGGAGAAATCAAGTGAAATATGTTCTTTACAATCATGGGCTTCGACTCGCCGTGCCAAAGGGCTCAGGGAAGGACCGGGTGGGTCACGTGACGTTCGCAAACTGAGCCCCGAGGCAACAGGGATGCCATTTTCAGCCCACAGCAAATGGCAAAATGGCCGTCCCTGAGATGAAACAAAAGGAGTCGATTTTGCTGCCGAGTCATTCATATTCCATGACCGCGATATTAATTTCCGACGAGTGGGGCCGCAGAGAACACATTCTTGTAAAGAAAGTGTTTGACTTGACTTCCCCTTTAAAAAATGACTTTCCATGAAGTTAAAAATGTTAGGTTACAAAAATGAATATTAAGGGTGACAGATGAGTCGTTTTTTAAAACGTATCCAGTCTTTCATGTTTTTTTTGTTTTTTTCCAGCGCGACCGCAACAAGAAAGCGCAGACGCGAAGAGGCGTGCGAAGCTCGCAAGACGTCTGGGGCGAGCGATTATTTTTGTGCCCGCCTAGAAAGGTTGTTGGCATGGTGTTGGATGGCCCCACCGTCAAAATCGGATCGACACCAAACAGCCAAGATTCGTGCTGGCTGCCGAGCAAAACATAAAAAAATGTTCCTTGACCAAATTTGGGCTGAGGACGAAAGCTTTTTGAACTTGATACCCTTTCGATCAAAGCGGCTCCCTCTCCTGCAAGACAAAGCTATCAGCGCTGGTTCGACTGTCATTAAAGAGGGGGCAAGTGTGGATGCCCCCCACCAATGATGGATGCCGCCGAGTTTGGCCCCTGCCCCATTTAACCACCGCCCCGTTGAACACACACACACACCAATGGACACGTGCTTAAAAAGTTGGCTACATGAATGGTTGTTGTCTATTGATTGTTTTGATCATTGAAAAAATGTTGCATTGACAACACATAAAAGCACCCATGATGAGACATTTTCTTTCCCTCTTTTTTTTTTCCCTGGGGGGGGGGGGCACGCTTTGGGAAATAAAGTCATGCAGGGCAATTCCATGCCCCGGAGAGATCTGCTGGAAAATGACTGATGATGGCTCAGTCTTGAAGCTCAAACACGATCTGCTGTCAAGAGGCTATCAGCACGGAAACTCATTTTTTGTGCTCTTATATTGAGCTGCTTAATATGTTTTGGGGAAAAAAAAAATGGCACACACTTGCCTTCGGTGGTGCGTTGGCGCTGCTTATCAAGTCTGCCTTTCCTAAGTGCGAGGTCTGCAATCTCTTCTTTGTGGCGGTGCCCTTGCGTGATTCAAAGCGAAATCCGAGGCACTTGTGCGTGTCACGCCGCAGACGATGGGACGCCAATGCTGTCCGTCCGTGCCTTCCCTCAAAAAGCATTTTCGAGCTGATACATACTTCAGTGCGGCCTTAAGTTTGTGCTCATATCCACTTTGGTTTGGGGGCCGGCAAGTAAGTCTCGTAGTATTACAACTACAACCTTATAAAAAATACATACAAGGAAAAAATAAAATAAAAAAGTCAAACATTTTTACATGAATGTTAAAACTTTTTTTTTTTCTTCATGGATTTGGGCTTTTTTTCTTTTTGACTGTAAAGCTATTTGTGCCTCTACTACTTATTACAGAGTGTTTATTATTCTTTTTCATCGGGAAGAAAAATACTATGATGACAAGAACTAAGATACATGCTAACCAGTCGACCCCCCCCCGCCTCTCTCATATATATATATATATATATATATATATATATATATATATTCATTCATTCATTCATCTTCCGAACCGCTTGATCCTCACGAGGGTCGCGGGGGGTGCTGGAGCCAATCCCAGCTGTCTTCGGGCAGTAGGCGGGGGACACCCTGAATTGGTTGCCAGCCAATCGCAGGGCACACAGAGACAAACAACCATGCACGCTCACACTCACACCTAGGGACAATGTAGAGTGTTCAATCCACCTGCCATGCATGTTTTTGGAATGTGGGAGGAAACCGGAGCACCCGGAGAAAACCCACGCAGGCCCGGGGAGAACATGCAAACTCCACACAGGGAGGCCGGAGCTGGAATTGAACCCGGTACCCCTGCACTGTGAAGTCGACGTGCTAACCACTGGACTAAATTTTGACTGAGAACCGACACGGACGCAAAGACAAAAACATTCTGACCACGCATTGTAGCATTCTGAATTTTTGTAATGTTACAACGATTTTCAAATAACTGTGCGACCTTAAATTCACTTCACATTAACAATTTC
>CAAKHF010005332.1:1385-18238 GCA_901007745.1 Hippocampus kuda
TCAGAGAGATGTTCAGAACACCCATTTTCAAAGGTATGTGCAAAATGTAAATAAGAAACGTACATACTGGAAAAAACTCTCCATGATCACATTATGGCTGTGGGCATACAGTAGGTGAGACGATGTGAAGTCGCCATGGTTACTGATCTCAACAATTCTTCAAATCGGCCCAGTGATGATATATATGAATGTAGATTTTATGCACCATCATGGTCACGTCGGAAGCAGCTAGATGGACAGGAGGCGTATAATATGAAAACAGGTTGCTCGATAGTTAAAATAGTTGTGCAATGAATCGATGCTATGCTGTCTTGAAAAGCAAAAGCAGGTAAGGTCTTGAGGAAAAATAAAAAAGTGGTTGCACCATCTTTTTTTTTTTTCTGAACATAAACACAAAAGGGAAACAAGCATAAAATACTATGGTTGGCAGATCACCTCTCCGGGAAGTTGCAGCCTTGCTTGCTTATCTGTTTTCAAGCAGCCCTCGCAATCCCCTGAATGAGTACACGAAAGCCATGCAGCGTTTTAAGGTTCGAAGGAGAAATAAATTGCTGTTTCAGGCTGTTTTGCGACACTGTAAATTCTTAGACTGCTGCAAAAATGTTGAATGGGAAGTGTTTTGGCACAACGGAGCTCTATGAAGAATTCCGTGAGGGAATTTGCTGAGGGCTTTGCTTGATTGCTTGCGGTGGCTTAACCTCTTGCATACCTTCAGCTTTGTTTACCTGCTAATCAGCAGCAGTAGCCTGACTCATTTTGCAAACTGCCCGCGGTCACACGCATATGCATCACTATTATAAAGCGCAAACAGGCAGTCACACGTAGTAATCATTCATCAAAGGATAAATTGTTTCTCTTGGGAACATGACAAGCCTCGTTGGTTTACTCCCATATGTCACAGCTCACAAACCGATGCATGTTACAAAATGTTTTTATGGTCTTAAGGCAATTGCCGTATTTTTTGTTTTCCCTCCAGGTACATGGGTGACTTTTGGGGGTCAGATAACAGATGAGGTAGGCTCCATTTTCTTCTCATCGTTCATGCTTTTATGGAGGTGGGGAAAAATGCTTTTTTTGAATGAGAACGATCAATTTTGATGGACACTTTTCTCCATAAACTACCCATCCGCCCCTTCCCCATCCCCCCCGCCTCGAAAGTTCAGAATGTATTTGAACCGGTCTGCGGTGCCCAATGTGACCGCCTGTGTTGCTCTGTAGTGTTGCCGCATCTCTGCACACACATACACACTCACACACACACACTCAGTGCCTTCCTCCCAGCCGTTATTCTTCAGTTCAATGTCACCGGTGACATCATGTGCTAAGGCAGCCCCCCTTCTTTGCTTCAATGTTTCTGTTGTCATCAACTGATCGACAGTCTGCTTACGTTTAAGAGGGGACATAAACACAAGCTTTGGTAGACAATAGCTGCTGGCAAATGAGACGGCTTTTATTGTGATAAATGGTCATTGTCTCAACGCGGTGGGCTTTACCGTTGCTCTTTAATTAAAGCTTATTTGGTTCTTTGTTTATTTCAAAGCACTCGGTCAGCAGGTACACGATCAGGCTTGAGCCCTTCGGTAATCCATCATGGGGACATGTGCAAACCCAAAGGCTTGTCTAACCCGTGAAGGGGGCATTTCTTACTCGGTGTAAAGACCAATTTGGGGACATGTTGCCCTCATGGTTCAACTCATGTTGCCAGGTTGCAGAGCAGCTGATGACTATTGCCTACGAAAGCGGGATCAACCTGTTCGATACGGCTGAAGTCTATGCTGGCGGCAGGTGGGTGTTGTCCGGTTTCCCTGCACTCTCGCTCCAATTCACAGTCTCATATATTACTGTATATTGTCAACCTAAATAGAGTTTGCCTTCGGACTTTCATCTAAAAAACGCAATCTGTGTTGAGGTACTTATTCTGAATCTGATTTATCACTGGCTTGACAAGTTCTCGCCGACAGTGTTTCCCTTATGTTTTGCCTTTGCTTTGAGAAAATATGAAGTTGTCCGAAGATTAAAATAACATCACTCTCATCGGATGCTGACTTTTTTCTCACAATGTCAAATTATTTTAATTTCAGTGAGTCCTTCACATTCATTCATGTCAAATTTTTGCTCTCTGAAATAATAATTACAAAAAGATTGATTAGCAAACCCATTATTATCCACAGTTCAACCATAAGCAAATTTAAAACCAATCTCTGTTTGTGTCGTGCCCATAAAATTACAGGACTAACATCAAAATATAATTCTTGTCATTTTTTTGCTCAACCTTCCAGGGCCGAAGTGATTCTTGGAACCATTATCAAGAAAAAGTGCTGGAGGTAATGACATTCCAGTACTTTTATCTATCAGCCCAGTCCATATTTCCACCATAAAAGGCTTGAATAGAAACAAATAAACAAATGAACAGCCTGTGAATAGAATAGTGAGGACAAGGAAGTCAAAGCAAGCAGACTTAAAGAGTTGCTGTAGTCGGCAAAACGTCCGATTTGAAGACTGAAATCATGAGGATGCAGAGAGACAGAATCGATCCTGAAAATAATTTACTACCAACTGTAAAATCAACACAGCAACCATCTTTGAAGGTTCCTTTCATTTTCTGTTTTGTTATTTTGTAGGAGATCCAGCTTGGTCATCACCACCAAACTTTACTGGGGAGGAAAGTGAGTTCGGAGTACCCTTTTTTTTTTTTTTTAAATTCCTAAACATTTATTTCAAATACGAAAAAAATATTTTCCTTATGTCTAATATACAGCAACTTATGCTGTTTTCTTATACTGCCATAGCCACATTGACAATCTGGCAAAGAAAATAAAAGCTTTGGGCATCATTTGTTTTGTTTTTTTTGTTTTGTTTTTTTTTTGTGCCACCAGAGCAGAGACAGAGAGAGGCTTGTCTCGAAAGCACATTATTGAAGGTATGGCTAAAGCGACGACCACTTAATAATGAATGATGTCAAAAGCTTTTGTTCATGTATATGGTCTGAAAGGTCTGAAGGGCTCGTTACAGAGGATGCAGTTGGAGTACGTCGATGTCGTTTTTGCCAACCGCCCTGACAGCAACACCCCGATGGAAGGTGAAGCATTAGCTGTCCGAGGCACCTGACAAATCACAATCGGGTCATGAACACGTCCAGGATGAGAACACGCACCACTTGTCTGGCACGTGTTTGTTCCTTGTGCACCGAGTACTTTGCCTCAAATGTTTATGCAACATGAGAGGCATACACTTGTCCAACAATTCTTATCTCTATACCAGGGGTGTCAAACTCATTTTTGGCGCGGGCCGCATTGTAGTTACAGTTTCCCTTGGAGGGCCATTTTGAATTTTGGGAAACCATATAAATGTTGAATCACCTCCACATATTACATACACAGTGCACAACAAATTGATAGATAACTCGTTTTAAAATCAGAAGTCAAGAATAATGACTGTTATTGTTCATTACATGTGACAATTTGAAATTTTGGTTCAGACTTTAGCAAGCATCATAGAACTTGACATGCTTGATTTGCTTTCGCGGGACGCATAAAATGATGTGGTGGGCCAGATCTGGCCCCCGGGCCTTGACTTTGACACCTGTGCTCTACAGTATATAGAAATGAAACATTTGGATTTTATTTTTTTTTCTTTCGCATAACCAAACCTTCCGTCCATTTTCTAAAGTTCTCCTTGTCTTGTACAGAGGTTAACCTTTGTACAACAAAGTACAAGTACATCGCTTCACCTCGAAGCAGGAAAATAAGTGTGATGCCCTCAGCGAGAGAGATTGCGGCGTAATTATTGGGGAATGAATCCGAGGGTGATGATGATTGGATCTAATGACAGTCCCAAGTCTGAGTTTTTGTTGCCTCGTGCTGTCAGCACTGTTTGAGACTAATTGCATCATTAGCGCTGCGGTAGGCTAAAACATACTGTAAGCTTCCCCACGTGAGATTGTGAGTTAGCGGTGGATTGGGATAGTGAATGAGAAAACTAGAGTACATTTAAAAATGCAACTGTGCAACTGTGTGTGCTATTTACTTAACTCCGGTCCATAATGTATGCCTTACATAATACACATATGCATAAAAATACACCCCAAATGAAAAAACTGGATACATTTTATGTATATTTTGAGAGCACATTTCAAAATATTATCCCCACTCACGGCAATTTACTGATAATTTGCATGTGTCTGACAGAGATCGTCCGGGCCATGACTTATGTGATCAACCAAGGGATGGCAATGTACTGGGGAACATCTCGGTGGACAGCGATGGAGATCATGGTAAGCATGGAAAACACCCCGAAAGATTCACTATACATCTTTGCAAAGGAACAATTTTGTAATGAATGACATTTTTAAAAACTAGCCATTGTTGACCAAAATTGAAATCATTCTTAATTCTACTCAATTAAACGGTGCTCTGGTAGTCGACTGGTTAGCCTGTCGGCCTCACAGTGCTGGGTCCGATTCCGCCTTCCTGTGTGGTGCTTGCATGTTCTCCCTGTGCCAGTGTGGGTTTTCTCCGGGTACTCCTGTTTCCTCCCGCATTCCAAAAAACATGCATGGAAGGCTGACTGAACACTCCAAATTGTCCCTAGGTGCGAGTGTGAGCGCGGATGGTTGTTCGTCTTTGTGTGCCCTGCGATTGGCTGACAACCGGTTCAGGGTGTCCCCCGCCTACTGCCCGAAGACAGCTGGGATTGGCTCCATAAAGCGGTTCTGAAAATGGATGTATTGATGAAGTAAGAACTAGATGGAATATTGATTAACTGACTTGAATTAACATTTGAATGAGTACCCAATTGCCAGCATTTGATTAGCCCTCTCTCATCCGTCGCTCTCCTCTTGAAGTCCGTCCCATCAATGGCTGTCCTCCTTTGGTTCTTTTCTCCTCTCCTATTTTCTTTTCGTGACAAAGAAGCTGACTAATGCATATATCAGGCTTCCCAATTCTTGGTCGGTCTTTGTTCTTGCAGGAGGCGTACTCAGTGGCAAGACAGTTTAATTTGATCCCGCCAGTGTGTGAGCAGGCGGAGTACCATCTCTTCCAGAGGGAGAAAGTGGAAGTGCAACTGCCCGAGCTTTATCACAAGATAGGAAAGGAGTCTTTGCTGTCATCCTTTCATATTTTCGACTTTCCACAGTTCTTCTTCTGTTAACATACGTAGTCCCGTTTGCCTTCTCCTTGGGTGCAGGGGTTGGAGCGATGACTTGGTCACCGCTGGCGTGCGGCATCATCACAGGGAAATATGAGAATGGCATTCCTGAATCTTCCAGGGCTTCCATGAAGGTGCACACACTCGTTGGACTTTTCCGGGCTTTTTCTCCAGGTTCTTTGGCTTGCTCGCACATTCCAAAATGTTCGGTAAATTGAAAACTTAAAATCCGTGGTATGTTGCCCTTTTCAAATAAGAACTTTTAAACAGGGCCCACGAATCAGAAGGTCAGATGAAAAACAGATGAAATGTTAAGTGAGATGAAATAATAATAATTTAAAACACAACAGCAAGAAAAGGTGAAGGTGTGTTTCTTTTTATTTTAAATTATTTCAAAAGATGAATGAAATGTTCATGAAAATGTCTCGTGAGGTTTTTTTTTTTTTTTTTAATCCAGTTCTGTCTTCACCTTTTGACTTCCCCACTTTTTCACTCTTCCAGTCGTATCAATGGCTTCGAGAAAAAATCGTGAGTGAAGATGGACGAAAGCAGCAAGGCAAGCTGAAAGACCTCAACCACATTGCAGAGAAGCTGGGCTGCACGCTACCTCAACTGGCTGTGGGTGAGTCAGAATTCCAGCCGGTCTGCTGCACTCATGTTTGCCGTCTATACTGCCCCACTCATAATTTGTCATATTTGTCACCAACAAAATCAATACCTTACTTTCTCAAGAAAAGAAAAGAAAATCTCAAACAGGCATTAAAAAACAAAAAACAGAGCATTGGCAGAGGTAATTCCAAAGGCCACTTGTCCACTTCATCACTTGTTAAGACAATTAAAAGTATAAGCGCGCCACCTACTAGCAAGCAACCATGGGTGGCGCAACGGCTCACGCCTCTACCCCGTCCTCTCTCTGCAGCGTGGTGTTTAAGGAATGAAGGTGTGAGTTCAGTCCTGTTGGGGACATCCAACCCCGAGCAGCTCACAGAGAACCTTGGGGCCATCCAGGTGAGAACATGGACACACGCATGCATTGACGCGGCTTTTTCCATTGTGCTTGTCCTCGTTCGCATTGTGGGTGAGCTCGAGCAGATCACAGATTATTTGGAGCAAGAGGCACCCTCTCCTGAATCCAACTTTATTTCTGTAGAATTCGCTCCGCCTCCTGGTATCAATTATCACGTATCTCACGTCCAGGTTCTTCCCAAGATGACGTCTCATGTGGTGTCCGAAATCGACCACATTCTGGGCAACAGGCCGTACAGTAAGAAGGACTACCGCTCATAGACCTTACTGGTAGGACCCCCCCCCACCCCCCAAGTGGTCAAGGCTGCGACAGACTTGTCATACCGCCTACCATGGACCGGCTGTGGCCTGCTTCAGACTGAAACAGACCCCGCATTGCATGACCTGGACTGTCTGAGCTGCCCTGCTCGGTTCCACGAGGCTAACATCGGGTGCCAACTTGATAAGCCTCTCCTTGACGCTTCTAGTTTAGCTTAGTCAGCGTGGCCCTGTTTAGTATCCGTCTGGAAACATGGTGCAGCCTGTTAAGAACGGTATGTCTGGAGTCGGAGTGGGTAAACTTTTGTGCTGAAGGCCCACTTTTGATTTTTTTTAGGCCTACCGTACACCAAGCAATGCTGCCGTTTGTGACAGACCTGGACATCTGGGAGCAAATTACAGTCTGTGACTCACAGCCGTACACCTGGCGATTGACCTTGCCACTCTCTGTGTTCTTCCTGGGATACGAGGTTTTTAGGCTGTACCTTTATCCGGTACTGTCTTATATTTCATTGAACTATGAATAACATGATGCATTTATAAGGGAAGAAACAGATTGCTTTGACGGCTGCAGCTATATTATATGAGTTCGATTCCGGCACCGGCTTTCCTCTGTGGAGTTTGCATGTTCTCCCCATGCCTGCCTGGGTTTTGTCCGGGTACTCTGGTTTCCTCCCACATTCAGAAAACAAAACAGGCAGGTTAATCGAACCCTCTAAATTAAAAAAATTTGAATCCCTGTTACATCTCCGAGTTACAACCCCGTCCATCGGCAATTCTGATTTTGAATCACAACAAACCCAGAACGGTCGGCCACTTATGAAAACTAATTTCAGAATCCCACACACTGCACGATAGTTCAGTCCCAATTGTCCGCGTGGCTCGGTGTGTGGCGGGTGTGCAAATGGAACACATCGTTCGTGGATGAGGAAAGCAAAAAGTTACAATGTGAATGTAAAATTAGGTAAAGTAAGATAAGAAGATAAGTATAGAGAAGAATTAATTGTCATTTCTAAATTTGAGGTTCTGCAGTTTGTTCGGATGGTGATTCCCAGGCAGTGCCAGTCCCAAGCCAGCATAAATATTATATGGGTTGTGTCAGAAAAGTCATCTGACATAAAAACTGTGCCAAACGAATCATGCGAGTGTCTCACGGTGGCGACCACTCACAGAAAAGCCAAAAGTTGCAACATAATTCATTTAATTATTATCAATGAACTAACTATTGCTTCCTCCACAAAATCATAAAAATATAAGCCTTTATGTAAGTATTTTTTACATTCATGTGTTATTTTATTGACCATAAAATTAATTGATTTAAATGAAATGAATTTCAATACTTAATTAATATATTTTAATGAAACACTTTTCAGGGGGTGACAACTAAAATAATGCAACAAATATGGACTCTTGAACATGTACTGTCAATGCTCAGTGCGCTGGATTGATAGAAGGTGTGGGTTGTACAGCTTTTAGCCTGTGTCCTACATACCGGTACTTTACCCACCTCTGCTCTCAAGCGACTTCTACATGACGAGTGGCACATCAGGAGCGTTTCAAGAAAAAGTGCCTTGCTTTGAGAGCAACTTTTAAGTACAGTAGGGGAGCAAGATAAGCCTCTTTCACACACAGATGCCACAAAAGAGGAGCATCCAAGCCAGAAGAGAAGATCATGCATTTATCAGTGTTTGCCTTTCACACAGAACTCAGCAAAGCAGGATATTGAAAGGATTGTTCTTGCACTCACAGTAACACGGCATCCACTCACAAAAATAAAGATGACATTTTTCAATGCACTTCTCCAAGTTTAATGATTGGAATTCAAATATAAATTATTCAGATTCAGTTTCTGGTGGCGCATATTCAGCGTATATCCATCTTTTTGAACGGCAACAAATTGCTTTCAACACAGCAGGGCGGTAAAAGTCAGTATCGAGTTTAAAGCTTCACACCCTTGCGGCTCTGATGCAACCTTCAACATGGAATATTCATGGGACACCTTTGTGCAGACGTTGTGTCTTTTGCAGAAAAGGGACTTTTGTGGAGGAGTGACTTTTTCTGTCCTTTAAGGGCAGTGTGAAATGACTTTCATTTGAGTGGTACACTACCCACTTGTATGCTCCCAAATGACTCAAACCCTCCAACCTGCTTAGCTCACTTCACATTGGTATGTTTGAGCAAAAGTCAGCCTTGTTTAGGATACAACAAAAAAACACACACACACACACACACACACATATGAGTGACAGTGTCTCAGGAATTATGGCGACAACAAATATGATTCTTTAACCAATATAAATAAATATATAAACATCCTTCATACCTACCTATCAAGTAGCTTGATGGAGTGCAGTCAATAGGCCTTTATAAAATGGCTACGTAGGCTTAATCAAAGCATAATAAATAAATAGATGCATGTTTTCTCTCCTGCTTCGGTTCAACAAAGCACATCATTAAAACAAGTGGACTACAGTACTGCTTAAAAAAAAGAAAAAAAGCTACTTGAAATAATGTCGTGGTTCCGTTGGCCAGATGGAACGATGTCGCTCCCATGTGGTCACTGGAGGAACTGAATGACAGGAGTGGAAAGTGCTCCTCCTTCCTACCTGGTGCATTTATTTTCATTGATTTTCCTCATTTTCGTTTCTGCCTATCATCGAACCCTGCAGTGCTGAGTGAATGGAGCAAACACGGCGTGTCATCATTCTAATGCATTTAAAATGGCTAACAGCACAAGCATTTTCGCATCATCTACTGTCAAGGTTTTCCTTCCAGAGTACTCCAGTAGAGTTGAACAAGCTTATACTAATGTACATTTTGTGGACTTCTAGAGTATGCCTAGTAACATATCAGCAAACATCCAGAAGCCTCGTGCATTTCAAAACTGTACACTACTGTATATGGGTATTGGTTAATATGATGTACAGGTGTAGAGATATTTTTAAGTTGCATTGTTGAGTCAATCATTTTCAAAGTGCATTCTGAAGGACATTTATTTTTCAACAATAAAAAAGCTCAGTGGGTTGTTTCATTTGTCACAGTGTCAGAAGAGATGATTCATTAAGTTCCAACTGACTGAATCATCGTCACCTATGTACTGGTGGTTGTGGAAAATAAAATCGCCACATAAACCTAACATATTGTTTTTTTATGCTAGTGGTCCTCAAACTGCAGTCAGCGGACCCCCCACCCCCTCCGACCCCCCACCTGTCCACAAAACAATTTGCACATTACTTTTGAACAAAATGCAACACTCTTGCAACCAGGCATTTAAAGATGATCAATTCATAAAATGGGTCATGTGCAGTCATGTCACTCGTGAACGGCAATGTGTCCTCGGTGTGTGGAAAGAAGACTTATCAGGATTTGTGTTCAAGTTTTGCCACTCAATGATGTGCCTTGATGAGAGCCCCCCCCACCACCACCACCACAGGAGGATGAGTTTCATTTCATCGTTACATGTGTGCGGGGGACAAGTTAGAAGTTAGTAGCTGAATGGACTTCAAGGTTCTAGTATCAGTAAAGAGTATGACTTCATTTAAATCTGCATTACAAATTTCCATTATTGTTGAGATGGATGGAACTTGTTTGTAGTTGAGGCAACATGTCCCTGCAGAACATTTATTGTAAATAAAATCCCGAATAAAGGCCTTGCCAATGGAAACAAAACAGTCTCGTCATTTTTTTGTACTTGGAGAGTAGTTGAGTATTTACTATCAAAACTAAAAATCCTACCAAGGAAAGTGAAGAAAATGATCAATTAAAACACACAATGAGCAATTATAATGTTTTTTTTTATTGTTACAAAAAAGATACACCTAGAGCAAGAGCCTCCAGATTTTTGATCATGAATTTCATGAAGTTGAAATGTGATATTGTTCCTCACTCCCAACTTTGGTGAAAAGTACTCAACCCAAATATCCCACCCTTCTTCCCCCGATTAGCACCATCATCATCATCTACTTCGATCCGGTGGACAGCAGAGCAATGAGTCCGGAGGATGCACCAATTGACAAGATGTAGTTGCTGGGGGGAAGGTGTGTTAAGGCAAAAGCTTCCCTTTTTGTTTGTTGCAAATGAAATATTTTCTTGAACCATTTGTGCAGGGTGATAAGAAAGGATACACGGCAGGATTGAAGTTCTTGAGCAGGAAGAAGGAAGCGATGATGACAAGCACCAGGAAGAGGGTGTTGTTGTAGAAGATGGAGAATGTGGTAGCCTCGTAGTCAGCAACCTCATTTTTCTTCCACAGGATCCTGAGGTAACAGAAAACAATCAGCTTGAGTAATGTGAGAAAAGGACAATATACTGTGCTGTGTGCTTTACTGTATATTAAAAAATATATTTGAAGTCATCAGCAGTTGCCCTTTCGTCGTCAGCTTTTCACCTCTCGTCCTTCTCCTTGCGGGACATCTTGCGATTGTCGGCCTCGGACAGCTTCCTGGTCACCTCCTTGGAAACAGCATCCTCGCGTTTCTGAGCAACTCTGGAAGGAATTTGGGGTGGGGGGTGTCACAAGAATTGGTGAGCGATTGACTCGAGTACCATAGGGTAATTATAAAACATCAGCTGTAGAAAAGGGGAGCGGGGTAGTTTGAAACTGTATTTCTTCAAAGAATCAGTGAAGGCTGTCCAAACCAACAGTCCTAAACTGGATTTCAGCCAATTCACTGTATAGAGTATCCTGACACAAACAATTGACAGCAATTATGGTATTTTTGCATCACGTTCACATAGCAAGAACGGGATATTTAGTTCATACTCTGGTTGAATAGAATGTCAGCGATGTATCCAGACGTTCTGTCTGTCCATCTTACTTGTGCTTGAGAACAAACTTGACATTCTTGTATGCAAAAGCCACCAGGTAGGTGCTGGCCAGAGTCATCACAGTGTACAGGAACGCAGACTGGACCAGATCCATATGCCAAATCCTCCAGAACAGCCCTAGAGACAAACGGGAACCAAATGAAACATGCCGTCGACTGAAGACGTCCCACAGGTTACAGTGAGCTTCGTTACGTTTGGAAAATGGGAATTTCTCCATTGTGAGACAAATAAAGATTTTCGTATCTTATCTTAATAGCCAACCTGTAGCAGCACAGCTATGCTAACATTAGCCAATCGCCACGTTTTATCTCACTTGTAACTGATTACTAATCTTATTTCTTGTAGTTTTAGCACTATATCCGACGTCTTTTCGTTCCTCCGTGACGCTTGACAGCGTGGCAGAGTTGCAGAAAGCAATTAACCGCAGCGAAGTACTCACAGATAGGGATGGCAGAAACAATGAGAGCATTGGCGTAGAATAGCGCGGTGGACTTTGTCGAGAGGTTTCTACTGAAGTCCTGGAGGAGAAGGTCTTCCTCTGACTGCTGTTTGTTGCTGACTTTAGGCGCCATAACTGCGAGAAGTGACTGAGCGTCCTAGTTGACTGCTCGGCTAACGACAGAAGAGGACTGACACGTCGCTAGGAGAACTCAAGAGGGACGCGTCAGCATTAATCCGGAAGTATAACGCTTGCTTTCTTCTTCGGATTGTTCGCTCAGCAACGAAATGCACCGTTCCATTCCAACATCGCTCTCTACAGGTAATATATGATTATTGCAAATGAGCAGTTGAAGTCAAAGGAAGAATGCTGTGGTACAAATAATCTTGCAAAGTGCCTGAAAACGATACTTGAGTACAAAAAAAGTGTAAAATAACTTTGGTAGAAGTTAACTCACCTTATAGAATATTACTTAAGTAAAAGTCTTAAATTTCTCAAATGTCAACTCAACTCAACTTTATTCATAGAGCACTGTAAAAACAACCACAGATTCATAAAAGTGCTGTACATAAAGTTTTTTTTTTTAGGGTTCAAACAATCAAAGAATTGAAACATTAAAATAGCACGGTGATGTGTTAACATGACACAGCAGATGGTTCACTTCTCTTCTTGGTCGAAATGTTACCTCATCATGATGACTAATGCATATTTTCCTACTCCATCAACTTTTGTTCCTGCAACATAAGCATCTTTGGATGTACACTGTGTAACAGTCCATTATTATAGTGTGGTATCACGCCACAAGATGACATCTCTTTAACTTACCGGTACTGTGTCAGTTGGTCAGCTTTTTCTTAAACTTGAGGAGAAAACTTTTTTTTTCTTTGTCATGGACTCACTCGAATGTACCTGACAGCTTTACTTATAACTAGCGTGTCGCGAAGCTGCGGAACTGTTATTTTGTTGAGAATATACAGGTGTTTTTGGAAACTTGAGAAGTCTTTGTTCCTTTGGCTGTCAGGTGGCACATGTCCAGACCTGGTTTCCTCACTGGCTCAGACCAATACGTTGCAACTGCTTCTCCATTATTTTTACTTGGTCAGAAGAAATGCTTTGAGAGCAGAAAATAAACCCGATGCTTGCATGACAGTTGAATTCAGCAGCAAGTCACGTATCAGTTTCTTCCCTCTCTTCTTCTTTCCCAACATTCAGTAAACTCCACTTCTCTTTTTATGTATTAATGAAGAAGTGTGCCTCAGTACTTCTTGCTACTCACATTCCACGAACTAGAAGTTCTTATCAAGAAGAAACAGCATGCAAGGTGAAATCTCTCATCATAGTGCAGAGTGACAAAGAAAAAGTATCAGCTTTATTGCACTTAGTATTTGACTTTAATTACCTTCACCAAGCCCAAGCGCAAAAAGGAGGCAAATTACAGCATGTCATATTGATCTGTTTGTTGGTATGAAGAGTCTATGAAAAAATGTTTAATCGACTGACATTTTGACCTCACCTTCAGTTGTTTGGCTTTTGGGTTAAGATAACAATTTATTAATTTTTTCTTTCCTTTTTCTCTGCTAGAACGTCCAGCAGACGGTGCTAGTGAGGCTCTGCCTCACTTTCCGCTCCAGACTGCTCTTCACTGAAGGATCAGCACCTTACTTCCCATCTCTGTAGCTATAGGCGACACTTTATTGATGTCGTCAGCCATTTTTGAAATTTAATTTCACTTCAAGGTCTGACCTTTTGAGCGCCAAGTGATGTGTATCCTGCTTTTCAATTTTCCTGAGTGCAGCATTACATACAGTATTACAATCGCGACTGATCTGCAAAGTGGGAGGTATACATTACCATGTGGCTAAAATGGGCAGCGTGCAGAGTAATACGAACAATCGATTCAATGTTTGCGCATGTATGACTTCTCCAATAGTCGGTAATTCGAGTCTTGAGTGTCAAAATGACTCACAAGCATTCCAATAATCATTTGCACAAGGCACTCACGCAGCTCCTCACAAGTCCTTTTTTTGTCCCTATGTCGTCATCCAAAGATTACCACGGACATGTTGTTTGCTCCTGCAGACCAATTGAAAATAAGCAGACAGATATTTGACCTGCTGCTGCCCCCACATCATAGCTTAGTCCCCTGCTGCGCTGCTCTCTTTCTCAACTCTGTTTGCAGCAAGCAGCAGGCAGCGCGTGTGAACGAGTGTGATGCATCCGGACAGGTTTGCGTGATGTCCCTCTCTTTACGTGGGGGTAGAGTTTAAGGATTAACTGTGCACTTCAGGGGTACAAGAAGGAGAAAACTAGGAGGAGCAGGAAGAGATCCCAAATGGCCTTCTAACACAATGCCAGGTTCACTCACTCTCCCTCATGTTGATTACTTTGGCTTCGGAGACACCGCGGGCACACTGACCAACACATACACGCACCCACACACACACATACACACGCTAGACACTCTGATGATGGTGTGCCTGGCGATACTCTGTAGCCTGGAGTGTGTGCATGACAGATCACCTAAAGTAGACAGAGCCCTTGTCTTCCTTTTCAATGACTTTGTCACACATACCTAAGGGTACACTCTGGGAGTCCTACTTTACATATGCATGCCACGACATATATGTATGTGTGTCTACTATATGTGTGTTGGGTTTTACCGTGGAAACATAGCAGAGATGTGACATTCGCCTTCTCAGGCAGTAGTGATGTCAAATTGCAATGGAACCGGGATGTTGGTCAACCTATGATTTGTTTGGATTTTGAAGGAAAAAAAAATCAATTCCTGATACTTTTATCACGGCAAATACAAAGTCTTTATTTATGCTACAACAGGTGTAAGTGATAATAACAACAACAACAATAATAATAATAATAAGTCTGCGATTGGCTGGCAACCAGTTCAGGGTTTACCCCGCCTACTGCCCGAAGACAGCTGGGATAGGCTCCAGCACGCCCGCCACACTCGTGAGGATAAGAGGATTAGAAATTGGATGGATGCATCATAATGAGAAGAATACAGTACTACGTTTTGTAATGCTTCCTTATTAGGGCTGTGTAGGTTGAAGTATTTTTTTTTTGAAATGTGCAATCAATTAAAAAAACAACAACCCAAAAACAGTTGATTAACATCCTTGTTAATTCACCCCATCTGGTCCGTTATTTGGAATGAATGATGCAAAAAAGGAACAAAAAGTCAAAGACAAATCAAAGCCTTCATATAAAGTCAACCATTTGATGTTCACTCAACTGAGCTGACATATGACAATGGTTCAAACCATTTTCCCCTCTGAAATGTCCAAGACGTTCAGCCCCCCTGTTTTTCTTTGACCGAAAAGTCACATGTGAACAGCAAGTAGTAAATATGCATGCTTTGTCATGTATTAAGTGTCATCTCAGAGGTGTTCCGAGTGGACCGCAACACATTCCTTCAGAAGCAGAAGCGATGAATTTAAGAGTGACACGCCAGCACTCATTTAAAATGGCATTTGCCTTGACTCTGAACAAATGATTTCGTACCCTTGGTTTGAAGTACAGGCGAGCAGACAAGTGGTCACATGGTCCCTTTGATGATTTTGAAGCAAAATAACATGATATGAATGTGTTATTGCTGAAATGTGGCATCCGCTCCGAAGTGAAAGGGCTCACATGAAGGGAGCTCATGGGCATGTCCTTTGTTTTTCTTCATTTCCTCCACAAGAATGGGAACATTCCACAGTGCGCAGCTTTCTTCTGCTTATTAAAGCTGAGAAGGCGCCAATGCAGCCCATGACTGATTTTCTTCATGAAATAACTA
Source organism: Hippocampus kuda (assembly GCA_901007745.1). Classification (NCBI taxonomy): domain Eukaryota; kingdom Metazoa; phylum Chordata; class Actinopteri; order Syngnathiformes; family Syngnathidae; genus Hippocampus; species Hippocampus kuda. The sequence goes on from CAAKHF010005332.1 coordinate 16,880, forward strand.
GATTGGAACAAGCAGCATTTGTGTCAAACAGCACCTAAAATGACTTTGTATTTCACAATAATGCGGCACATTAGCAGAGCTTAGCACGCTTTAATATTACTAAGTAGAACACTGTTGTGCCGTCATTTCTCCGAGATGTGTCACAAAGCTTTTCACGAAGTGGGTGCAGACGGCGGGAAAGGCATATGACTTAAATATATCTGTCCGTGTCTGTATAAAGATTGACATTTTTCAACTTGAACGTGTCATGATGTCTGTCACTTAGTAGCGTACCTCATTTGTGTCCTGCATTTCATAAATGAAGTCTCTCTGTTTACTCAAAAGAGAAAAGGACATGACCTGCTGTAATTGAGGACAACGGTATTGTCGTCCGGTGTAAAAATAAATTAACCGCTGTATAATACCAAAACAACAAACCTAGATGAAAAAAAAAAATCATGATTTTAGGGACATTTGGATGCATCGTTTTCACTCTATTGGAATTTTGGTGTCAATAAAGTTGCTGACAGCACTGTGGTTCACTAGTTAGCACGTGTGCCTCACATTTATGAGGCTTCAGATTTAAATCTCAGTGAAAGATCTCCTGTGTGGATTTTGTACCTTCTGCCTGTGCTTGTGTCTATTTTGGCTTCCTTCTACAGTCCGAAGACATGCATGTTAGCTTCTTTCTAAAGTATTTCTAATTCTGAATTTTCATTCTAAAGGATTAATTTATCTCAATTGAAGATTCTAAATTGCCTTTATTTGTGAGTGTACCTTAACCTCTCACCCAAAGTTAGCAGGAATAGGCTCCAGCTTACCTATGACTCCATTGTGGGGCACACACAATAGAAATGGATGGATGAAAACAACCCCCCACTTTTTGTCGACCGCAAAATCAAAATACTACGACAGGTACTGCGCTCGTAACTTCCATGAACCAGGACAAAGTGTGCTATGCGCTAACGCATGGGTTTAAAACAAAGAGACAAGGAAAGTATATCCCCTATAAGGTCCGTCCATTAATTTTCCTATCCACTTCATCCTCACAAGGGTCGCAGTGGGTGCTGGAGCCTATGCTAGCTGTCCTTGGGCAGTAGGCAGAGGACACCCTGAACCGGCCAATTGCAGGGCACACAGACGAACAACCATCCACGCACACACTCACACCAAGGGACAATTTAGAGTGTTCAATGAGCCTGCTATGCATGTTTTTGGAATGTGGGAGGAAACCGTAATACCCGGAGAAAACCCACACAGGCCCGGGGAGAACATGCAAACTCTACTCCAGATCCTTAAACAAGAACACAGTGCTGCTAATGGCCAACCAATCTGATCATATTACATGTGCCAAGGTAACACCCCCCCCCACCCCCCCCC